>BMAC01000102.1:766898-809593 GCA_014905375.1 Phtheirospermum japonicum | reverse complement strand
TCATCGACAACTTTCTGGACATTTTCATTCTCGATCAACCCAGCCTTGTTCGTCCGAGAATCTTTCCAAACTTTGTAGCGCTCAATCTTTTTAACCTTTGATCCTGAATTCTCAATCTGAAATGGAAATAACAATCATAGTGAGTAAAAGTTGATTTTTGTAGGCATGAATATTACACATATAACCACACTGTGATTTTTGTGAGTAAAATTGTTCTTTTGTAGGACACCTCAGCAAGAAACAAAACCACATTGTGTAATTAATCATAATATTTGTATTAATACTTCAAATTACCACAAACCACCTGAAACTTGATTATCTGTTCAAATTGTAAGATCTAGCCCAGAAGATTGGGTTAATTACAAGAACCACCTGAAAGTTGGATTCTACCTAAAATATTAATTATAAAAACACCCCTACAGTTTATCTAATTCTTCTTTTCTAATTACACAACATTACTTTTATCAGGATATCGCGACAATATACTATTTATCTTTTAAAATTACAAAAACTACCCTAGAAGATTGGAGAAATTACAAGAAACACCTTAAAGTTTGATTTCACCTTCATAGTTGATAGTAATATTTAGACATCAAAAGTTACGATAATTAAAAAACAACATATGTAGTCCAGTTGAATTACAAAAAATGAATAATTACTATTGCTCTTCCATTACATTTTTACCTAGAAGTTTGAAGTATTTGCAAAATACCACTACAAGTTCGGTTAAACCTTCAGAGTTACTTCCGGTTGGTAATACTATTTAGATATCAGAAATTACGGATAATTGAAAAATAATCTGCAAACTTTTCTAAATTATAATTAAATCTGTAAACTATATGAAGTTTCATAATAATAATTAAAATACGAAAGGAAACAAAATTTCCTCAATTTTCACACAGTGGTCTTGTTTCTTGCTGAGGTGTTCTAGTAATTAATCATAATACAACTATTATGATTAATTTAATATTGGAATTCCAAAACCTCTATATGTGGTAGTTCTCAGAGGTCTTGTTTTATCACACACAAAAGGTTTTGCCATGCCTAACAGATTCCATTTTCTTTTCTCTCAATAAATGTTTGTTTTTGATTGCTGCTTAACAACTTACACAGAAAACATTTCAAAACCCCATTTCTTATTTATGAATATATTAAACTTTGACCCCTAATTTCAATACTGAATCAAGCTTCGTTGTTTTTTTTTTTTTTTGAAAATTCGCTGAGTTTTTTTGTAATCAACCCAATATTTTACAAAATTTATTAGTCTAGTGGGAAACAACTTGCACTCCAATAATGCTTGTTTCTTATGTCATATTCTATGCATGAGTATTACACATATAACCATTAAATACACTTTCACGAGAAGATGGAGAAAGAAAAAATAAATAAAAGTTTGTAGGCATTTTAATGTCTAAACTGATATCTTTTCAAATGTTTAAAATTAACACATACCGATATCTTTTCAAATACTCTGAGATGGCATGTCAATGTCATATGTAATTATAATTATATATCCTTACATACACATAAAAACTTGGCAACAGGAAAAGTTTTGGTGTATTTTTTAAAGTTTGAGAGTTCCTTGGTTTTTTGTTCTTTTTCTTTTTATAATTAGGCCAAATATTAATTGCGATCATGTTTAAGTGATTGATCCACAATTATTTTTGGGGAAATTTTGTCATAATTACAAACGCACCCTTGATTTTTGACCCAACTACCAAAAAAAAACAAAACAATAATTTAAAATCACACAAATACCTCTGAATCAGCGATGAGAAGAAGGTTTTGGCAGGAACTGAAAAAAATGTGTTACCTGCTTGTAAATAATAGTGTCAATTACAAAAACTACCCCGAGTTTTATTTTAACTAAATAAAACCCACATAATACATATATTATGATTAATTTAGTATTGGAATTCCAAAACCTCTATGTGTCCTAGTTGTTAGTGGTCTTGTTTTATCACACACAAAAGGTTTTGCCATGACTAACATTTCAAAACCCCATTTCTTATTTATGAATATATTAAACTTTGACCCCTAATTTCAATACTGAATCAAGCTTCGTTTTGTTTTTTTTTTTTTTGAAAATTCGCTGAGTTTTTTTGTAATCAACCCAATATTTTACAAAATTTATTAGTCTAGTGGGAAACAACTTGCACTCCAATAATGCTTGTTTCTTATGTCATATCCTATGCATGAGTATTACACATATAACCATTAAATACACTTTCACGAGAAGATGGAGAAAGAAAAAATAAATAAAAGTTTGTAGGCATTTTAATGTCTAAACTGATATCTTTTCAAATGTTTAAAATTAACACATACCGATATCTTTTCAAATACTCTGAGATGGAATGTCAATGTCATATGTAATTATAATTATATATCCCTACATAAACATAAAACTTTGGCAACATGAAAAGTTTTGGTGTATTTTTGAAAGTTTGAGAGTTACTTGGGTTTTTTGCTCTTTTTCTTTTTGTAATTAGGACAAATCTCAATTGCGATCATGTTTAAGTGATTGATCACACAATTATTTTTGGGGAAATTCTTGTCATAATTACAAACGCACCCTTGATTTTTGACCCAACTACCAAAAAAAAACAAAAACAATAATTTAAAATCACACAAATACCTCTGAATCAGCGGATGAGAAGAAGGTTTTGGCAGGAACTGAAAAAAATGTGTTACCTGCTTGTAAATAATAGTGTCAATTACAAAAACTACCCCCGAGTTTTATTTTAACTAAATAAAACCCACTTATCTTTCATAATTACAGATACTTAAAATACTCCTTGTATGGGGAATTTATATAAATATAAACCCTAATATTGTGAAATTTGAACGATTACGTATTAATCAGTATCTGAATGCCTAATCTATTTTTTTGGGTTAGTTACAAAAACTACCCCCGAGGTTCACCTGATAATAAAAAACCTGTTATCTTGCATAATTTTACAAATACTGAATTGTTTATCTATTATGCCACAACATCATTGAAGTTACACGACTACATTTACTAATTAAGCCTCAAGAGCTGGACCAAAAAGAAATAGCTGAGTGGACTATTTTATTTTCTCACTTAATAACTAGGAGAAGATGCTGAACAACAAACGAACTGATGTTAGTAAAATGCACAAAGAAGTACAAACTGTAAAGAAAGTAAATTTTAGGGTTTTTCGGCTGACTGCTTTAGATTCTATTTACCTCCTCTCATATTATTCTATTTAGCTTCTTTTATAAATTCATAAATAATAATAAGTAAAGAATAATAAAAGAAAAAGGAAATTCAAAAAATAAAATAATAAGTATTCGAGAAATGACGAAAGGATAAAATAAATAAGTTGTTCATTAGAGTCTATGTATGTGGAAAGCAATAAATAAGGTAAGACGCCATAAACTCAAGTGTTCCGTTTTCTCTTCGTAGTTAGACTTTGACTATTTTGGATCTTATTAACGAAATAGGATGGATTTATCGAAACTCCCACATCATGATCATCTCTCCTGTACATGATATCATCCGTAGTTAGATCAACCGACTGCAATGTCTCGGAAAAAGGATCATCCTCAGTACTTACCTCGTCATGATTTTCATTATGATGATCAATTATTGTATTAGTCTGAAGCACAACAGACCATTTTATATCAGCAGGATCAGTGACATAGAAAACTTGTTGGGCTTGTGATGCTAAAATAAAGGGCTCGTCTTTGTATCCTACCCTATTAAGGTCCACTTGCATGAACCCTGATTGATCAACCCGTATTCCATTGTTATTGTCAGCACACTTGCAACCAAATACAGGAACTCAAAAATTTGTATAATCTAACTCCCAATGCGTTCAATCACACCAAAATATGACATATTCGCATATGTAGGAGTTCTGTCTCTGGCACTCGAGATATGCTTAGATTCGGCAACCAAAGTGACACCACTATTTTGCATAGTACTCTGATCATCCTGTTTTTCAGTATAAAATGTGTACCCATTAATCATATAACCAGAGTAAGAAAATACATGTGCACTTGGGCCATTTGCTAACCACTTCAATCTTTCAGAAATTGAAGTAGGATTTGTAGCCAACATCGAGAAAATATGATTTTTTAGCCAAGGTATAAAACTACGATTGTGTTCTCTAGATATCCAATTTTCGTTCTTATTGGTATACAAACTCTTAATAATGTCTTTGTGTCTTTGAACATATGGCTCCAGCTCATCGTCGTTGTGTAAGACATACAAATGTGCTTGCTCCCAATCTATTCTCGGTATCTCCAATATCTAATTTCCAATAATTCCTTCCCCTGTTGATCTTCCAAAGTGTCGAGACTTAGGAAGCCCTATTGATTCGGCACTGGATAGGTATTTGGTACAAAATTCAAGAGCTTCTTTAATTATGCAGCGTTCATCAATACAACCTTCAAGTCGACTTCGATTTCTCATGTGTCCTTTTAATATCTTCATGTAATGTACTATAGGGTACATCCATCTCATATAAGCCGGACCACATAATTGTGTCTCTTTAACCAAGTGAATGGTTAGATGAACCATAATGTCAAAAAATAAAGGTGGAAAATACATCTCAAGCTCACACAAAGTGACAACAATTTCCCTTTGGAGTGCTGGCAATTTTCCAGGGTCAATTACCTTGCTGAAAATTGCCTTAAAGAAGTAACACAATTTTGTAATGGTCCATCGCACCTTTTCAGGCAAAATAGAGTGTATAGAAATTTGTACTAAGTGCTCCATTAGAACATGGCAATCATGAGACTTTAACCCCTTTCGTTTGAGGTCTTTCATGGATACCAAGTTCTTGATGTTTGAAGAGTACCCCTCTGGAACTTTAATTCCCTGAAGAAACTTACAAAAAATAACTTTCTCTTTTTTCTTAAAGTATGAGCAGTCGGAGGTAGATATTGACGTGTACCCTTCTTTATTGGTCCCAACTCAGTTCTTATTCCCATACTTACTAAGTCTAATCGAGCATTAATACCATCTTTAGACTTTCCTGGCACATTACGGAGTGTACCAATGACGCTATCACACACATTTTTTCCGATGTGCATCACATCAAGAAAATGTCTCACGTATAATGACTTCCAATATGGCAATTCAAATAAAATTGAACATTTTTTCCACCCACTTGTAACTATGTCTCCCGAAAAGGGTTTACCAAATTTAGTATTTAGATGCTTCACCTTGTCAAATAGTTGATCACCAGTCAACGAAACCGGAGATCTACCATCTTCTGGTCCCCATTAAATGCTTTTCTCCAACCCCAATAACGATGATTCAATGGTAAAAATACACGATTGTTAAGAAAGACATTTTTTGTGCCATGTTCCAATCGCGTCCAATGTGTATTATCCTCACAAATGGTACATGCAGTTTTTCCTTTGATACTGTACCTGATAGGTTACCGTACGCAGGAAAATCATTTATCGTGCCAAATAACATTGATCTCAAGTGTCATGTATCCATCGTACACCTCTACACCTGTCTCCCACAAACTCTTCAAGTCTTCAATCAGAGGTGCCAAGTATATGTCAATATCGTTCCCGGGTTGTCTAGGACCCCAAATTAGTAAGGACAACATCATGAACTTCCATTCATGCATAACCATGGTGGTAGATTATAGATAGACGTAATCACTGTCCATGTATTATGTGAACTATTTGCATACCATGCGGGTTCATTCCATCGGTGGCTAGTGCAAGACGTAAGTTTCTTGCTTCTTTACTAAAATCAGGATAGTCATGGTCAAATTTCACCCATTGAGGAGAATCCGCGGGGTGGAGAAGCTTTCCATCTTTAACCCTTTCATTTGCATTCCATTTTAAGTTTTTTGCATCTTCCGCACTATGATACAAACGTCTAAGCCTAGGTATAATTAGAAAATACCATAGCACCTTCGCCGGAGATGATGCAGCTTTTTTATATCATGAGGCATTGCACTTAGGACAATTCTTTAATTCTGCATATTCATTTTGAAAGAGGACATAGTCATTAGGATAAGCATGTATCTTTTCATAACTCATGCCAATAGAGGATAACATTCGTTTAGCCTCGTACGTTCGACTAGGAAGAACATTCTCATATGGTAGAATATCTTTTAATAGGGTTAGTAAGTCTGTGAAGCTCTTATCAGACCATCAATTGCCTGCTTTCAAATTATATAACTTCAACATCGCCGACAATTTTGTGTACTTACCACAACCATCATATAGTGGCTTCTCTGCATCACTTACCAATCTATTGAACATCTGAGGACAATCTCGAAGATCTTCTTCAACCATATTTGTAATCTCTTCAACTTGGTCTCTTGTATCATCCGTGTTTATGTAAGCATCATTTGTTGTATTGCTTACACCATCCTTCTCATGACCAGACGTGTCTCTCGTATCACCATGTCTATTCCAACATGTGTAACTTTGATCAATTCCATAACACACTAAATGATCGGCCAACTCATCTCCACCAATCCGCTTTGAATAACAACAGTCCAAACAAGGGCAGATGATTCTACTAGGATCTTTTGCATGCTTAACTGCAAACCTAACAAACTCTTTCACTCCATCCCCGTATTCCTCTGACAATCGACTAGTAGACATCCATTTTCGATCCATAATTTCTTTATCTGGTATACTAAAATATTAATAGAACGTTTAAAATACTAACTTCGATAATGATATAGAATCAGTGGCCTCTCATTTAGGTTGAAAATTACGTAAAATTCATGTTTTTATTGAAAAAAATAGCCAATAAGTTAGAGAAAGTTATTTTTGATCAATTTTATTGTAAATTGATATTTTAAAAAATAAAAACAACACAATCTTTTAGATTTATAAATTATTCTATACTTGAGGTTTGGATACAATTTAATATAAACAAAATAAGGATTATTCTTAAAATAATATAAAATGGAAAAAATTACGTTAAACTTTAATCCAAAAAGAATGTACAAATTAATAGATTATTGGGGAACGAATAGCCTTAAAAGGGAGATTCTTATATTTCTAAAAAGGACATTTTATTTACTAAATTTATAATTATATTTATAATTAAGGTTCAATTAATTAGATGATTGCTTATTTATCTCAAGTGCATGTGTAAGTGTAATAAGTGAAACCGAGTTTGTTTCAATCATGTCAGCGAAAGTGTGCATGTCCTAATAGAACTTCATTTTTTTAAGAGTATGCTATAATAATTGCTTCTGTCTAGTGAAGTGTCACAAACGCAACCCTTTATTTTATAGCATTTCATTTCTTATTACACTGTATGGATGATTGTCATACGTAACAAAAATAAAAATAAAATTACGGTATTTATGCTTGATAAACTGCTAATCATGATCAGTTCGTGAAACAGGGAGATATGAAACATCTAATTAATTGAACCTTTTTATTTATTGGGGAACGAATAGCCTTAAATGCTTGAGAATCTCCCTGATTACATTAAAATACAAGAATAATGATACGTATTATAAAAGTATTTAAAAAGGGATGAGAATCTACTGAGATTAGCCTATTTCTAAACTATTGATAAACAAAATATATTAAGGCAGCCAGAAGCAACCTAACAAGGACAGGTGCTCAGGAAGTTGATGAAAAGTGATTACTTGAAAATGGGTTATGTTAAGTTCAAGTTAAAGACAGAGTTTGCAAACATTATAAAAGAACAAAATATTTCTATTTTGGTGTTTGTGAGTATTATAAGGCCTGAGTAGGGGATAACAAAGGCAACCAAAGGTTCTTAGACGGTGATAATAAGGTTCGTGGCCAGTTAGAACCTCTTGAGGTGTTTTACAGTGTAGAAGTTTGCTAGGTAACCTGTTAATGAGGAACACAGCACTTGTAAAGGCTTCATCCCAGTATAAGAGGGGAACTTTGGATTGAGAGATGAGGGATAATCATAATTCTACTATTTTCCCATGCTTTTGTTTCAACCAAGCCATTTTGTTGTGGGGTATAAGGGCAGGATACTCTGTGTTGGATTCCACATTGAGCAAGAACCTTAAAGTGTCGGAAGGCTGACTTAGTACCTGATTTTTGTTTCAAATATAGAACCAAGTGAACCTTGTGAAGTGATCAACAAAACTAACATAATATCTGAAACCAAAGTGAGAAGCAATATGAGCTGGTCCCCAAAGATCACTATGCACTAAATCAAAAGGGTGATTATAAGTGGTAATACTATCAGGGAAAGGTAGCTTATGTGCTTTAGCTTCAAGACGTGCAGAACATAAGGAATCAGCTTTATTATCAATAAAAGGAATAATACAATGTTTGAGTGCCCTCTTAATAAAATCAAGAGATGGGTGACCCATCCTTGAGTGCCAAATGGCTAAATCTAAGCCTTTAGTTATTCTAGCTGAAAGAGCTGAAGGGTTATGTAGATTGGATTAATGATGCTGAGTGTTGATGGTAAGGGCTTAAGTGTGTTGTTGAAGGTGAAAACTGTAGAGACCATCTTTAAGATTCCATTGGAGTGGTGTTTCCTTTGTTGCTAGATCCTTCACAAGACACACAAAATGATGAAATTCCAAAAATACTTGATTATCTTGAGCAAACTTTGCAACACTTATGAGATTTTTTGTAATAGTAGGAGTATGTAGGAGATTGTTTAAAAGAAAGGAGCATGTATTTTTTTATGAAGGAGACATTACCACAAAAGAACCAACATGGGCAATATCCATACCTGCTCCATTAGCCGTCTGAACTCTGTCATGACCTTGATAGTCTGATAAAATCACATGTAAGATTGTTTGCAGCTCCTAAATCTGGATACCATAGACTGTCTTGACTACTTTATGATCCAGTATTTCCAGAACTAGCCATGTCAGAAGAGGGAGAGGCATTAGTTCTTGACTGATTGTTGTTGTAGGATGTAGAAGAGTAGTTCATGCTAAATTTATAGTAGCATTTGTCTGCAGTGTGGTTATTGTAACCACAAATCTGGCATTTAGGCCTATTATTACAAGAAAATCTACCTCCTCGACCTATAGGACTATTTTCAGCTCTAGTTGAGTTATCTCTGCCTCTACCAAATTGATGGTTAAATCCCCTTTTGTTTGCCTGAGATTTAGTGGCTAAATTTACAAAACAAAATGAGAGCTTTTTGTGCCTAAAAGCTGATTACTGTTTTCAATCCCCTCAATCTGACTTTCATAAGAGAGCAAGGATACATAAGCCTCTATAAGATGCAAGCTTTAGATCTGGTGGTGAGAGACACAATGACTGAATTATATTCAGGTCCAATCCCAGTGAGTAAGTGCAGTACTTCAGCTGCCTCTTTAATGCCTTCATCAACAATAGAAATCATGTCACATATGGATTTGAACTTTTTAAAGTTGTCTCTGATGGACGTGTTTCCCTTTTTGAGAGTTTAGAGATGTAATTTAAATTACATGACCTTAGTAGAGATCCAAATAGCAAATGGTCCTTTTAAGGTATCCTAAATTAGCTTAGCACTCCTTAATCCAACAGTTGTTATAAGAAGATTTTAAAAGTGATGACAAGAGCCAAGAAGCAATGAGCTGGTCTTGTTTGATCCAATTAATGTAGGTTGGATTTAACCTTGTTGTTTCACCATCTTGTCCTATAATTAATTTTCCAGTGACAATAATGTCTCTTCTAATGTATCACTCCAACCCATAGTCTCTGAGAGCCGTCAGAATCTGTTGTTTCCATAATACGTAATTGTTGTCACTTAGCTTGATAATGACAAGCTGAGTCTGTAGATGGATGACAGGCTCCAATGCATTAATGCTATTAATTATAGGGTCTGAAGCCATGAAAGCGACTAGTAATAAGAGAGTAAAGACAAAAGACTTTCAAAGAAAAGGAAGGATCAGTGGCTCTGATACCATAAAAGGAATACGCAGGCAATGTGTAGAGAAAGGAAAAAGCATAATGTTAGGTTTAGAAAGGTGTAAGCAAAAGCAGCTGTTTTTCATTGAATTAATCTCATACATCACCATATGCCTATTAATAGAAGTCATTGAAACAATCTAGATCATCCAGTTATAACCTATCTGTACAATAGGATAACGATGCCAGCTATATGTCCTTTTCTACCGTTGTGCATAGATATCTGCTGGTGCATGGTCATGTTCCTATGCACAATGCTGATGTGTTTTTGTCTTCTACCATTGAGTGATCTGCTGCTGCTGGTGCATGCTTGCGTCTCGATGCACAAGATGACTTGTTTTGTCGTTTATCACTGGGCTGACCTGAATATAAATATTTTAGTAGGTCTGTTCCACATCCAGTGTACGAAATTCTTGTTAAATCGTCATACTAATTCAACAAAAATACATATTTTTATGGCAAAAAATTATTTTTAACATAAATATACATGTTGTTCAAAAGTATGATATTTTACCTTTAAAATATGTATTTTGTTTTAAAAAAATATGATTATCTAATGAGAATCTTCCGTAAGTAGTGTACAACAATTTTGCATGTGCGTGTGTGTGTAGAGCTAGCAATGGGATGGGTCGGATGAGCCCGGCCCAAGCCCAACCCATCATAGGGAATGTAGTTTAATTTGTCGGGCCAAGTCGGGCCAGATCGAGCCAGCCCGCCCAAGCGGGCCTGTTGGGCCGGGCCAAAAATGGCCCAATTTTTTGGGCCGTCTCTAATGACAGTCTAGTAATGAATATGAAAATTGATATATGTTCTCCGTTATATTAGGCATGACAGTCATAACTCTTGACTAACTTAAACATTTAAAAAAAATGGCCAGTACTTTTTGGGATTCGAAAGTATTTTGAGGTTGAGACTTGAAAATTAATAGCAAATTAGATAAATTAACTCCCATCCAACAACTCTAAAAAAATACGTATAAGATATTTTATGTCAATTACAAATATTAGTGATTCGAATAAGAAATAAAGTATTAAAGTCACGTCCTGAAAATAGATATGTCGTTCGTTTTTTATAATATAAATCTCATTATTTATTAAAGTAGTGCCATAACACCCGTTTAATGTAGAGAGAACTCCTATATAAACAACCATCTCAAATTTAATCGATGATTTTGGACTAAAATAATGGAATTGCAATTAAGTTAGAATAAATTTAACATGAACTAAGTATTCATTTTTTTTTTTTCTGGGAAAATTTTTTTTTGCCTCCCGAAATATCACAAAATTTGGACTTTACCTCCTAAAGTAATTTTTTTTTAAATTGCCTCATGAAATTTGTGTTTTTCTTAGTTTACCTCCTAAAGTACGATTCAGGTCAAAATATTGTCGGACGCCGCTCGAGTGACTTACACGCGAGGGCAAAAGCGTCTTTTTAGTTATACTTCTTTTCAGAATTTTTTTTTGCCTCCTCAACTATCTCATTTTTTGACTTTGCCTCCTAAAGTATTTTTCTATCAATTTGCCTGCTCAAGTATGAGTTTTTTTTTAAGTTGCCTCCCCAGGACAGTTTCGGGCAAAAAAAAAAGTCAAATACAATGAAATTTACCTAATGAATGATACCATATGTAAATAATAATAATATATATTACTAATATGTTTCATATAAATAATATAATTTCTAATATATATAACATAAATATATTACACTTCTAACTATTACTACTACTACTAATAATAATAATAATAATAATATAATTTATGAATACAATTTATAAATTTAACTGATATATCTAATAAAGATAATATAATACTATTTTTGTTTCTTGAAATAACAATAACAATTTTTTTAACTTTTTCCTCATTTCTTATTTATTTATTGAAATAATATTACTTGTCATATATATATATATATATATATATATATATATATATATATATATATATATATATATATATATATATATATATATATATATATATATGTATATGTGTGTGTATGTGTTTCTCATTTTTTTATTTATTTGTTGAAATATAATATTATTTGTAATATATAGTTTAAAATACATAAATGTGATTATAATACACTTTCAAGTTATAATATATAAATCTAATATATATTATATTATATTATATTTGAAAGTGTATTATATTATAATATAGTATAATTGTATTATTTAATAATTATTATTATTTGAAAGTATATTATATTGAATTTAAAGAATATATAATATAATTATAATACACTTTCAAATTATAATATATAATAATATAATACACGTCATATTATTTCAACACGTATAATTTAAAATACACATATAATATAGCTAAAATAATAATATATATAAATATAATATATATTATATTATATTTGAAAGTGTATTATATTATAATATAATATAAATGTATTATTTTATAATAATTATTATTTGAAAGTATATTATATGTAATATATATATGTATATATATGTATATATATGTGTGTGTGTGTGTGTGTGTGTGTGTTACAAGTAATGTTGTATTTCAACAAACAAATAAGAAATGTGAAAAAAGTTACAAAAATTATTATTGTTATTGTAAAAAAATTGTATTATATATTTATATTTATTAGATATATCAGTTAAATTTATAAATTATATTCATAAATTATTATATTATAATTATATATTGTTAATAATAATAATAATATTATTATTATTATTATTATTAGTAGTAGTAGTAGTAGTAGTAGTAGTAGTAGTAGTAGTAGTATGTAAAAGTGTATTATAATTATGTTATATGTATTAAAATTATATTATTTATATGAAAAAAATATTAGTAATATATATTATTATTATTTACCTAGCGTATCATTCATTAGTTAAATTCCATCGTATTTGAATTTCTTTTTTTTTTTGCCCGAAAACTGTTCTGATGAGGCAACTTTAAAAAAAAACTCATACTTGAGAAGGCAAATTGATAGAAAACTTTAGGAGGCAAATTCAAAAAAATGATACAATTGAGGAGGGAAAAAATCTGAAAAGAAGTATAACTAAAAAGACGTTTTTGCCCTCGCGTGAAAGTCACGTGAATGGCATCCGACAACATTTTGACCTGAATTGTACTTTAGGTGGTAAACTAAAAAAAAAAACTCAAACTTCAGGAGGCAACTTTACAAAAAAAAACTTTAGGAGGTAAATTCAAAATTTCGTGATACTTCGGGAGACAAAAACAAAAATCCCTTTATTTTTTTTAAAATATAATCTAAAACAAAGGTAAAATAAATAATTAAGCATGGGCTTAGAGCCCATCCCATCCTAGTAGGATGGCTACTCCCATGATCACACTTTTCTTAAATCTACATTATGCAATGGTGAATATGCAAGAATAATGTGATGAAGTAATGTATTAATGAGTGGTAATAAATATGGAATTGTGTGCATGACATGAAAAAAAAAATCGCACTCAGTCTGGATTGATGTTATTATGAATCTTAAAGTCTATGGTTTTGAAAATAAGTATCAGTATATGATATTTTTTCCAATGTTAACCAACACTGAAACCAACATCAACTAGAGTTTAACTAAAAATATGCAGCGGAAATTTAAACTCAAGAACAAAGCAATTTAAATTCAGTTCACAAGTAAAAGTACTTGTGAACTTGGGTGTACAAACTCAAAAACTATATTACTTTCTTTGTTCACAATCAATACAAAAAGATAAGAATTAATATATGAAAACTAAAGCATCAAACACATGATACTAAATACTTGTCGCCTGAATGAAAAGACCTTCTCCGTTGGTTACGCAACTTTGAAGAACTTCTTGATCTCCGACAGTGGCTCCAAGTAGCTATCTTGCTTTGTTTCTTCCTTGCCTTACGTTGCCTATTGATTTGCTTCTTGTGTCTCTCTTTTTCTTTTCGTAGGGATAAGCCGTGTATTAGAGAGATGTCTTTCTCTTGTGTCCTTGTCTTTTCTTAAATAGACAAGAGTCCTAGAGTCCTAAACTTGGTAGACAAGTTAAACAAGTACTAAACACAATCTAGGAAACTAAATAAGATCTTAGACACAATTTAGAAAATAAATCTAGAGTCCTAATTCTAGTTCCCTAATATATTGTGGGCCCAAGAAAGGCAAATAACAAAATAAGGAAATTCCATAAATAATTTCCCCAACAATCTCCCCATTTTGCCTTTCTGGACAAAATAACTTAGACGCGCAAAATAAAGTTCAAAGGACTAAAAACTCCCCGTAAATTAAAACTCCCCCTAAATTAAGTAACCATTTTTTAAAAAAAACAAAAAGAACCACATTCACAGCAGCGTCTTCTACATTCTTCTCCCCCTTTTTGTTCTGAAAGCAAAAGGACCTCAACAAACGAGTCCCGAAGCGCCTGGTTATCAAATAAAGTAATTTGGGCTCCGACAATCGAAGCAGAAAAATGAACCATGTTGGTACCGATGTTGGAAATAGCAGAACCAACACCCGACATGAAACCAGCTCGAAGAGGCACCTCGGTACCTAAAGAAGGTAATTAGATTCTGCTTCAAGAAAATATCAACGGGGATTTGGCGCTCAGCAATCATGCCTTGATTTTGAAATTCCAAGAACAGCTCTTCAGCTTCACTCATCAAGAACCTCATGGGGATTGGTTCCATGTCTTCATTCTCGACGGCTTGAGACGGAGCCTCATCAGAGCTAGCAGAGTGGTCGGAGGCAGTTGTTGACATCGGTGCACTAGCAGATGGAACATTGTCAGAATCGAAGCTTTAAGAAGAGGCAGGATTGTCCGCAGGGGATGTTAGTTTCGGTGACACATCAGAATTGAAGCTTTGGGTGGAATTTTCTTATCAGTCAGACGCACTGTCTATTTCTGGCGAGGAGTAGCTGACTTGGATAACCGTGGCTTTGCTGGGTGATGGAGAGTTCGACATTCTGCAAGAGTGGAAACAACTACAAGGACACTATCGGGTGCCGTAGGCAGTAAAATTGAGAGAGAAAAATATTTAAAAAAAACTTAACTTCCTAAATTGGATTAAAAAGTATTTGATAGAAGTAGAAAGAGGAAAAAAAGTTAAAAAATAACTCTCCCACTATTACAACTACTTCTTTTAAGACCCAAGAATTTTCTTTTCTTTAAAACAAGCTCACTCCTTCTCAAAATAAGAAACATGGTCTTTATGCTTAAATAACCCACTATCTCTAATTTGGAGAATAAAAACCACAAATCTCAACTACAAATTAAAATTGAGATAGAGCTAGATTTTTATAAACCATCACAATAGTTGAACAAAGACTTTGAAAAGAAATTCTTCACTCACCAAATCAACCCCTTAGTACCTGTCCAATCCTCCAATTTTAACACCACTAAAACACTTGGTTAGCAAGATTCAAAACAAGATTAAGAGAATTTAGGAAAGACACAAGCGCAAGCAACAGAACACACAGCAATTAGGCAACTTCACAAAGTATGAATGTCTTAATTGATGCCTAAAAATCATGACCTGAAAAGGTTAAAAATACAATTTATGGTTTTAGTGACTTGATTAGTGTTGCTTTTCATGACTGATGACATTATAACCAACATTGCTTCAGGCGAAGTCAATGGAAACAGACCTCTTAACCCAAGTTAATGACTACGTCAAAATCACTCAATGAGGTGAAATTTAAAGATTGGATCATTTTTTAATCCAGATTTTATTCATCTTTTCAGAGATTTGAAGAGAAATAGCTTATCTTCAGCAATTGCTGTTAACACCTCGTGTTTTTGAACCTGGGAGAAAACCAGTTTCTGCGGGAAAGTTCCGCAATCACCTAATTGAAGAGGTTAGTCTTTTTGTCATCACTTTTATTACAACAGAAGACCTTATTGCACTTTCAACCAAATCCAATGCATTCAGATTATGTATGAATAAGAAAATAAAAATTCATGCAAAAGTATATAGATGTAGTGACTGATGTCAGTTTAGGGTGTCACAACATCAAAACCAACATTGAATTAAACAATGCACATACCAAGATCTCTTCTCAAACGAGAGAAGGTCTCTAAATCTAATGCCTTTGTGAAGATGTCAGCAAGATGATTGTCTGTTCCTATATGCTCAAGACTAACAATCTTCCTCTCAACCAAGTTTTGAATAAAGTGGTACCTTATGTCAATGTGTTTGATTCGAGAATGTTGGACCGGATTTTTCGAGAGATCAATGGCACTGGAATTATCACAAAGCACAGTCAATATTCTACTATGTAAACCGTAGTCCTCTATCATTTGGTTCATCCACAATAACTGTGTATAAGTACTTCCAACTGCAATATACTCGGCGTTAGCTGTAGAAAGAGAAATGCAATTCTGTTTTTTGCTATACCAAGATATAAGATTCTTAGCATATTTGGACTCAGAAAGAAAAATACCATCATCCAGTTGTTTAATTTGCAAACCAATAAAGTAAGAGAGATTACCTTCCATGCTCATCTCGAATGTATCCGACATTTTCGTAATAAACTCACTTACCATCGATTCAATACGAGTGACCGTAGCAAACGTCTTATCTGAACCTGAGTCTGATTTTGGATCATCTTGAGTCGATGTTGGGTTTGATGTTAAATTCCCAGAACCGTCATCGAAACCAACATCACCAATTTCTTCAATTTCAACACCTTCATCTTTGATTTGGTAGCAGTTGTCTGATGTCCTGTGACCAATAAGAATACATGTATTGTCCTCGTCATAAAATCCACACTTTTCATGAGTGAACTTGACATTAAAACCACCATCGCACAGTTGGCTAATGCTTATCATGTTCACAGTTAAGCCCTCAACAAGTAACACGTTCTTGAGCTTTGAAATACCAGGCACATGAAGAGTTCCTTGGCCAATTATTTGGCCATTTGCACCTCCACCATACTTCACCTTTCGTCCATGAAATTTGACAATATTCGAGAGAAGATCTTCCGATTTGGTCATGTGCTTAGAGCATCCACTATCGAAGTACCAGGATCCAGGGATGTGAGAACTCAAAGAGGAATAGATCATATTGCATTTGATCTTGTTCTTTTTGACCCAGACCTGCTTGACTCTAGTGTTGGTTTTGGTGTTGGAACACAGAAACCGTCAAGGAAAGCAACACAGAACTCAGCAGACAGTTTCAAACTTTTAAAATGAGTTTGCTTGCCAACAAGCTTCCAGCAGTATGGTCCTATGTGACGTGGTTCACCACAGTGATGGCACACGTATTGTCTTCTTCTCCTCTTGTGGCGTTTGGTCGACTTCACCTTTTGACTTGAATCTGGCTTTTGAACATGTTTGTATCCAATCACGTGTTTTGAACAATCCAGGATACTCGATTCTAGAATCTCATCCACCTTATCCTTGCCCTTGTTGAGGTTTGTGAGGGTTTCTTGGACCTTCTTCAACTCGGTATTTACTCATTCTAGATCATCATCCTTTTTGGTGAGGGATGACTCAAATCGAACAATTATATTCAGTTGGTCATCCTTTTCCTGAGTCAGTTTGTCCACCTCGATCTTAATATCCTTGACTTTGAGTACTTGTTTTGCCCAACTAACAAATAATTGTTTATGCTCAATGCTCAGCTTCTCATACTCGTCAAGATATTCATCATCCTATGCATCCATAGTACCTAGAAAATAAGGATCGATATACTTAGTACGTCAAGTAACCCATTCTAGATACCAATTGTGAATATTAAGGTCTATGATTTTGATAATAAGTATCAGTATATGATGTTTTTTTCAATGTTAACAAATACTGAAACCAACATCAACCAGAGTTTAACTAAAAATATGCAGCGGAAATTTAAACTCAAGAACACAGCAATTTAAATTCAGTTCACAAGTAAAAGTACTTGTGAACTTGGGTGTACAAACTCAAAAACTATATTACTTTCTTTGTTCACGATCAATACAAAAAGATAAGAATTAATATATGAAAACTAAAGCATCAAACACATGATACTAAATACTTGTCACCTGGATGAAAAGATCTTCTCTGTTGGTTACGCAACTTCGAAAAACTTCTTGATCTCGGGCAGTGGCTCCAAGTAGCTATCTTGCTTGTGTTGCCTTTGAGCCGAATTTTTGTGTTCCTTTCTAAATTAAATTTCGGTTAACCAATACACATCTACGTTTGAAACGGTTTAAGTTCACCCGCAAGAGAACGGGGTCACTTGTAGACTTGGCAAGTTAACTCGGGTCGATCTCTCGAGGAATGGGAATCGGAATTAACGATATACTAATATCACAATTTTATCTATAAACACATGAACACGAAGAGGGTTTTGAAAAGATTTCAATCCCAATATTCAAAAACAAATGCGAACGCTTCTTGTCTTGAGGGTATCAACCTCTCGACAAGCGATTAAAACAGTAAAAGATTCACCAATCCAATAAAACTACTGAATAAAGATATTCAAAACACAATGCATGAAACTAATGTTCACAAAATATCAATAGATTACCCAAAAACAATCATCCGTTCAATCACCAATAATCCAAACATAATAGCGTCAACTCCAAGAACACTAAGTTATTATTTCAAAATTAACCAAAGCCTTAACATCTATTTATCTAAACATTAACAAACCATACCATCAATTGTTCATGTTCAATATCAAACCAAACTACTCTAAGAATGATTAAGAAAATGAGTTCAGAAATTACGAGTCGTCGAACTACATTCAACGAGGGATGGTGGACGAAAGTACTCCAAATGAAATGCGTAGAATCCTCGGGCTTGTCACGAACCCAAAATCTTCGCGTCGAACGTCGGGTGCTGTAAATCACGGGTCGAAGCGGTGTCGTACGATTTATGCTAGAGGTATGAGAGATGTGTCAAGTCTCTCAACCTTTAGATGTATTTGTGGTTCTCTAACCTATTCTTCAGCCTCTCCAGCCGAATTCCCTCAACCCTAGCCGCTTATGGAGTTTTAATAACGTTTTCAACCATTTCGTAACAGAAAGTTTCCAGAAATCTGCGTTCGTAACATTCTTGTCCGATCGGTTAGAGGACTTGTCCGATCGGATGAAAGCTACTGTCCCCGGGTCCGCTCAGTGCGGCGGCTCTCCCGATCGCTGTGCACGTCGACAGTTGCACCGATCGGAGACATGAGCTGTCCGATCGGTGGATGTCCTTTTGGGCTACTCGTGAGCGTTTCTTCTTCAATCTTCGTGCTTTGAATCCACCGGAAGCTCTAGTTGTATGAGAAAATCACAGAATTATTCTCGAATGGACCAATTATTGATCAATAAGTCGGAAAATTAAGTAAAGAGATGAAAAATGCAAAACGATGCAATTCAACTCATTCTTAACCCGAAAAAGAGAATAAAAAGACTAAAATAAGACTCAATTATGTACAGATTCATAACAAAAATGTACGAATCAACCACCCCATGCTTAATTGGTTTGTTCGTCCTCGAACAAACGAAAGAATCAAAATCAAGAGAAGTGACGATAGTAAGAGCTTAGAGTCATGTTGTGCATATAGCTTAGTTTTGCAATTATAAACACTTTTGTCGAAAACCATGAAGCTAACTCGTATTACTGTTTCGCCTTAAAATCTAAAGAATGCGTCCTCTCAAAAGGGAAATATATAATGGTGCACTCATTCGCTCGTGTTTTCCAAAAGGTAAGTGTATACGCTCGGATCAACATAATCATGCATTCAACGACTCGTGAAAATTAAAGACTCATTCATCGCATAAGTGAGCACATTCAATCAAGAATCGGATTAGGACTTTTAAGGGTTGTATTGTAGGCTCTTTGGTGAGGTATGTCATATATAAAGATGTGTGGCTAACTTGCGAACAAACGTAATCATTAACTCACTCATTCTTAACTTAAATCATAGAACATAATTCGTTCCTCATCCTTCCCAAACAACCATATACATTATTTTCTTAGGCCTTTCATGTCTAAGGCTATTTCTAACCCCAAAACCCTAATATTAGCCCTTTATAAATAGTCTTTATTTTAATTTTTTTGGTGCCGTTATGAACTTAAGCACTTTTAATTTTCCCCCTTTTTTTTATTTTTTTATATACAACCCACTAATTCTTACCCTTCGATCGTCGTAACCAATGATCGATAAAACTCTCATTTTACAAATTTTATCGAAATAAAAGCTACAATAAAGCTCGTGGCGATCAAGGAAATGGAATAAAAGGCTCTGACTCAAGCTTTTGTGCACCCCGTTTTTAATAATTAATTTAAAAGCACGTCAGTTTGCTCACAAGTGTACGAGGTAACTGTAGGGTGATGAGTTTGACTCGAGTCGTATCTCTCGAGGAAACAACTGTTCGGTCTTATCAATATTTTTCTCAATTACGAATAACATACATATACATTTGGGGGTTTGAATAGATTAATTCGATCATTATAAACTAAGACGATAATTAAACTAAAACTAATTAAACTAATTACTTTAAACTAGATTATCAATTATGAACTAAGCAGTATACTAAAGCTGATTAAACTAATTATTCTAATTTATCAACTAAGAGGAATAACTAAAATTATCAATTTAATGCTATGAAGGCTAGAACTAATTATAATATCTAAAAGCATGAATTTAAGAAACTATCGCTAAGCAATTAAATCATACGAATCCAAGAACCATTAACTAAGCATAAACCAAATCACATAAATAAACTAAATTACCAATATCCAATATCCAAGCATAAGAAACAATTAAACTAATTAAAACTAGAATTAACTAAGAATTTATCTAAACAATTAACTAGAAAATTATCTAAGAGTTTAGAAAACTTATTGAAACTAAGGAAAGCAATGAAAAGCTCCCAGCTATCCCGGAGTTTGAACGCTGATCTTGGGCGAAGATGGATGCTCGAGCGCGAAATCGGTGTTTCGGACGCGTAGAACTTCGATCCTTGATCCGCGTCTCCAAATCTTGTTATAAGACGTGGATTTATTGTTATTATGAGCTAAGGAACCTTAGGGTAGGTGTATCTATCGTGGCACTCTCTGTTCTTCTTCCCAAAATCCGAAATATGGCGGGTTTTTATAAATATTACAAGTCCTTGCCCCACAAGAAACCCTAATTTCCGAATTCTGGGCCGTCGCGTCGACGGAGCGTCGAATGACGCGTGCTGGCGCTCGGCAGGTGTCGGCAGACTTGGTTGGCAGCGCTCGGCAGGTCTGGTCGGCAGGTGCGCGCATCGGCTGGGCAGGTGGCGTCGACGGGGTGTGTCGACATCGACGCTTCAGCAAGTTGCGTCGACGTTGCGTCGATGTAGATACGTCGACATCGACGCTTCATCAAGTAGCATCGATGTTGCGTCGATGGAGCGTCGACTGACGCGGTCATGACTCGCTGACATGGCTCGCGTCGACGGTCACGTCAGTCGACGCGACTGAGCATCGGTCCTCCGTTTCTCGATCGTTTGCTACTCGTTTCACCGGAAAGCTTGTTCTTCTATTCTCGAATATCGAACTTCGTCTTTTACGTGCTAAACTCTTCCGGTTACTTAGCTGTAAGGTGAAAAACAACGAAACATCACCTAATTGCATCAATTAAGATCAAAATGCGGTAAAATAAAGCTTGGAATTATGCTTAAATCATCCGACTTATACCAAAAACAAATATAAAAATGAACTAAAAAAGCTAATAAAAATAAGGATAAATCTACTCTAATCAGGCTCGAGGGGGCTTATTGGGAATTTAAGTGGTTTTATTTATGAGTAAGGCTGGAATTGGGTTTATATGCGCCTATTGTCATTTTCAAAATCCAATGTACTCATGCGATTAAGAGACTTCTCAAAACACTTATCGAATCACGACATGCAATGTTGATAAACACACAAGGCTTCTTACAAGGTTTAAGTCAAACTTTTGAAAACGAGGTGATCGAGTTTTAAGAGTTGGCAAAATTGGTAACGGCAAAATGCTATTTTAAATACATATATGTAGTTTTTGAAAATTTTGCACTTAAAACAAGCTCAAAAGACTCTAAACTCTTTACCACGTAATACATAATTCCGACAGGCATGCCAATACAAACACAATTTAAGCAAGGGCAAATATTCAAAAAAAGTTGTCGTAAATGGTTGACCATCGTTATGTTACGAATTTGTGACTATGTTACTCAAAAATGATTTAACTTAAACATGCATGGACTAAAAAACCCCAAAAACGGACATGGGTGCAATGTCCGATTGGTCAAGGGTTAACTCCGATCGGTCTAAATTCCAGAAGGTTTTGACCGATCGGTTAACCTTGAATCTCCGATCGGACTGCCAGTCTCCCCCCCCCCCCCCCCCTTTTTTTTTTGGAAAGATCAAGCAAACTTCTGGTTGCTTAGATAAGAGTATGAATATGGGGAATACACAAGTGCATATAACCATCGCATGCAAATGAAAAACTAAGAGTTAACATAGTCATCACCAAGCAAACATTAAAGGAAATAATGTTATAATAACCCGAATAAATATCAAAAATCCTAGAAAGCGATAAAAAAAAGGTAGGATAGAGTGGTGATACAGCTGGGGCGTGGGCCCGCCTATTGGTCCATGTCGTCCGGAGGTGGAGGTGGATAGCGGTGCTCGAGATGGGAAAGGCGCTCATCAATTTGAATGAGGTATCCATGATTTTCCTCAGTGCTTCTAGATAATCGGGCAAGATGCTGAGAAGTTTCTGCCCAGCTGTTGCCCAAATTCGTCAAAGTGCTCCGGAAGTAACGAGCCTCCCCTCGAGCCTCCTCCTGCGCGGCTAAAGCGTCCTGGCGAGTGTTTCGTGCATGTTCTTCTTGATGAAGGCTTAATTGCCTCATTTGGTCCATCATGCGTGCTTGAAAATCTTGCTGCTGCTGCTACTGCTCGACCGAAAAGTACACCCCATCTCCATAGTCGTTGTGCTCGTAGGTCCCGGAACCGGTGTTTTCGTCTTCTCCATCCCCTTCATTCCTATTTTGCACCCGTTCGTTCGCTCCATTTCCCTCGTCGTTCTCATCCTCATTGTCGGTATCGTCAATATCGGAATTCTCAACTAACTCAGCTCACTTTTTATCTTCGATCATCATGAATGTCGGAATAGAAATGCTCCGGCCGTTACTCATTCGGCTGTCGACCATCATCCCCACACTCAGTAAACAATGTCCTCGTCATAAGGATCGCAACCGTGGTGTTGAGCGAGTACCGTGATAAAGGCTCCAAGGGTAAGGTTTGCCGTTTTCTTGTCTCAGACTTGTTGGGCATTTTCGACCGCGGTGATCAAAAGTGGGTAAATGTTTGCGTTACCTTGATGGTATGTAATCCACAATGCTTTCAACTCGGTGGCCGAAATTCTCGTGGCGTCCTCTTTGCCCAAGAACACTTGCATGAAAAACTTATACGTAAGATACACGACATTGGATCGTAAGGATGTCGAGTTGAAATGGCACCCGAGTTCAGGTGGTGCTCCCGAGAGTTTGGCCCACCAATCATTCTTGTTGTAGTCGTCAATTTTAAAACCCGGTCTCGGGTTTTTTCGGCTATCGATCCCAAAGATTTCATCGAGGTCACCAGTCGATGTGTGGAATGTTTGGTTCCAGAAACGACACTCGAAGCTCCCATCAGCTAACGTTTGAAACGTCGTGAAGAAATCGAGTATAAGGGTTCAAAACCCATGCTGGTTAACACCGGCCCACTTCCTTAGTTGTAGGGTGTCGATGCTCTTGAAGAACTTTCCTGCCGTTTTATCTCCTCCGTCAGCCTCCTCCTCCCAAAATTCAAGGCTGGTGAAACGGGGGTGGTAGACGTCCCGTTTAACGAGGGATTTTTATAGTGTGGCCTCGTGTTCGTCTTTGAGGTCGAAAAGAGCTAACCCACCCCGGGTGTTGCTCGGGCCCGTGCTTGAATTTCTTCCTCGCTTCTGATGATTACCGGGTGCCATGACGGATGCAAAAACTCACAACAAGCAATTGAATTTCTCACAGACCTTTCGTCGAACACGTAGTGTGCGCCATAGGAACTCAACACTTCAAGTTCCAAATTGTGCAAAACAAACTCCAATTCCCACAACACCTGCAACTCAAACTCCAAACAGTTTAATATAGTCGAGTTACAGCCATAATACCTTAAATTTCTTGTTTTGGGAATGGTGGGAAAGCTTGGTGCGATTTGAAGGAGTTTGTGCTTGGATTCCCCAAATCATCCGGGCGGTGGCAATTGGGTGTTTTCGTGTCACTGATCGGACTTTTTGCGTATCTTGATTGTCGAGTTTTGAACTTGAAAGTGACGAATTGTTGAATTTCGCTCTTCAAGAAGGAAGAAGATTTGAGTTGGGCTTATAAAATTTCGTTTGAAATAACAGACTTTTTAAAAAACTGGGCCATCATCCGATCGGTATGTGCTATGGTCCAATCAGACTGGAGTCCAGTGGGCTCAGTGCGATCGGTCTGGACCCTTGACGGTCGGACTACGGTCCAGTGAGTTTTGTGCGATCGGTTGAGGTGTTTGACCGTCCGGTCTGCAAAGTTCTCCAATTTTTTTTAATTATTTATTATTATTATTACAACATATATGTATTACGATGCCCTGCAAGAATTCAAAACTCGAGAATCAAATAAGAGTAATTCAATTCGTAAAATACTTATTTATTCAATAACTTAACCCTCCCCCCAACATCATTTCATTCATAAAAATAAACTCTAGCGGACAATAGCCTATCTGATTACTTAGGCGAAGGAATATGTGCATAGGCCAGGTCGTACAAATCCTTAACATCTTCCTCAAGTTCAGTGATTCTCCGTTTGATATGCATTATCTCAGCGTCCACCTCGTCCAGGATGCCGTGGAGACGCTCAATGTTCTTGGTATAATCAAGTTCTTCGACAAGGCAGTCATGGAGGTCGGACTGCAACTTATGGATTTGTTGGCGGTATTCTTCTGCTTCCTCTTCAAGATTTTTGGACCGCGTCTTCGTGCATTTTCCTTGACACCCACCCATAAGCGTTGTTATTGTGGTGGTTCATGTTGTCTCGGTTGATGCTTGCAGATATCAAAGAGGAGAAGGGAAATTTGGTGTGGAATTAAGAGTCCAGGGGTGCGGGTTTATATAGGATTTGAGGAGGTAGGTTAGAGGATTCTCAGAATCAAATCAAATCAAGAGGAGGGGAAAGAAAATATATACTCAATCATAATAAAATAAACCCCCCCAAATTAAAGATCCTTCTTACCTTAAAAGATATTGTCAGAATATCTTACCCACTTGGCCTCCCTTGCATGGTAATAACTTTCCTGAAATAATCTCCCATACGGACCGTCCGATCGGTGTCAACTATTGTCCGATCGGACACCCCTACTTTGAGTCGTCCGACCGGTTGTCAATTGGTCACCGATCGGTCAGTTCTAGAAATTGTAATTCGCTCGTTCAACCTGTAGTGGCACCTGCCAAATACTCTACCCAATGAATAAATACAAATATATACACTAAAGTAGAAAAATATACAAGAAGAGCTTGGGTTACCTCCCAAGAAGTGCAACGTTTAATGTCTTATGCTTGACGATACCTCAGACGTGCTTCAACTTTCTTGAGGGGGATCATTGAGTATCACCACTTCGTGATCTTTCTGCGAGATAGGTCCCCCATGATACGTTTTCACACGATGCCCATTAACTTGGAAGGTGGAGTTTCTGTTTTCATCAAGCAAAGTCACGGCTCCATATTCATTTATGTCGGTAATCAAGAACGGACCGCTCCATTTTGATCTCAATTTCCCTGGGAATAGTTTGAAGCGAGAGTTAAAAAGCAAAGCTAACTTACCGACTTCCAAGCTTTTGGGGACGAGTTTTTTGTCATGTGCTTCCTTCATTTTCCGCTTACTCGCCCATGCTGTCTCATAAGAGTCGTTGCGAATTTCTTCCAGTTCGCTTAGCTCAAGCTTCCTATACCCTCCGGCCTCATCCAAATCAAGGTTCAATGTCCAAATTGCCCACTCCACTCGATGCTCCAGTTCGACGGGAAGGTGGCATGTTTTTCCATAAACCAACCGAAATGGGATCATGCTTAACACCATTTTGTAGGCTGTACGGTAAGCCCACATTGCATCAATTAGCTTTACTGCCCAGTCCTTACGGTTCGGTTTTACAGTTTTTTCCAAGATACCCTTGATTTGCCGGTTGCTTGTCTCTACTTGCCCCGAGGTTTGTGGATGATAAGGGGTCGCCACCTTGTGATGCACCCCGTACTTGCTCAGCAGTCGATTAAAGGCCCTATTGCAGAAATGGATCCCCCCGTCGCTTATAATCGCTCTCTGCATTCCGAATCGGCTAAAGATGTTCTCCTGGATAAGTTTGAGGACGATCTCAGAGTTAGCTCTCCTTGTGGGAATTGCTTCCACCCGTTTTGACACGTAATCGACTCCTACGAGTATGTACTCGTACTCTCCACTCCTCGGAAAAGGACCCATTAAATCGATGCCCTAAACATCAAAGATCTCGACCACTTGATTGGGAACCAAGGGCATCTCGTCCTTTTTCCCTAGTTCTCCCGAACGTTAGCACCTATCACATGTTTTGCAATATTGGTATGCATCGGCAAAAAGTGAGGGCCAGTAAAATCTGGCTTGGAGGACTCTAAAGGCCGTTTTCTGGCTTTCGAAATGGCCTCCCTCATCATGGCAAAGTCTTAGTACGCCTTTCTTCTCTTCGTCCGGTATGCATCTCCGAAAGAGCCCATCCTTGCAGCGCTTATAAAGATAAGGATCATCCCAAAAGAAACTCCTGCATTTAAACAAAAATCTCTTTCTTTCTTGTGAAGAAAGATGGTGAGGGATAATTTTACAAGCAAGGAAATTCACAGAATCAGCATACCATGGTTCGTTTATTTCTTCAATGGTATGTGCGCTTTCGTAAGGGAACACATCATCCACAAACTCGACTTTATTTAGCTCTCCTTCCACTAGCATACAGGACAGGTGATCAGCAACTACATTTTCACTCCTTTTTCTGTCCTTAATCTCGACGTCGAATTCTTGCAAGAGAATAATCCAACGAATCAATAGAGGCTTGCTTTGCATTTTGGCGAACAAATGGTGAAGTGCTGCATGATCAGTGTGTACGATGACTTTGGAACCGACGATGTAAGAACAAAACTTATCCAAAGAGAAGACAACCGCAAATAGCTCTCGTTCTGTAGTAGTGTAATTCCGTTGGGCGCTATTCAACATATAACTGGCATAATAAACGACCCTCAGCATTTTGTCTACTCGTTGGCCCAAGACTGCCCCAACTACCTTGTTCGAAGCGTCACACATTATCTCAAAAGGAAGAGACCAATCCGGCGCAACTACCACTGGTGCTTGTGTCAATTTTTCTTTCAAAACGTTAAAGGCACTAAGACACTCACCATTGAATTCGAAAGGCACATCCTTCCCAAGCAACTTACATAACGGGCGACAGATTTTTGAAAAATCTTTAATGAAACGTCTGTAAAAGCCCGCATGTCCCAAAAAGCTCCTAACTCCTTTAACATACTTCGGGGGTGGAAGAGTTTCAATGACGTTGATTTTTGCTTTATCAACTTCCAACCCCTTGCACGACACCACATGTCCCAATACAATCCCGCTTTTCACCATGAAATTCGACTTCTCCCAACTCAAGGTTAAGTAAGATTCAACACAGCGCTCAAGTACTTTTGTTAAGTTTTTAGGAAATGAAAGAAAGAAGAGCCCAATACCGAGAAGTCATCCATAAAGAATTCGAGAAAATCATCGATGAATTCGGTGAAGATAGAGATCATGCATCTCTGAAAGGTTGCTGGGGCATTGCACAATCCAAATGGCATTCTCCGATAAGTAAACGTGCCAAAGGGGCATGTGAATGTGGTCTTTTTCTGATCCTCCGGAGCGATTGTAATTTGGTAGTAGCCAGAAAGTTCGTCTAGAAAACAATAGTACTCATGCCCTGCTAGCTTGTCAAGTAATTGGTCCATGAATGGGAGTGGGAAATGGTCCTTCCTCGTCGCTGCATTGAGCTTGCGGTAGTCAATGCACATCCGCCACCCGGTGGTTAAGCGTGTTGGGACGATTTCTCCCTTTTCATTTTCCACGATCGTGATGCCCCCTTTCTTTGGAACAACGTGTACTGGGCTAACCCACTCGCTATCGGAGACAGCATATATAATTCCTTCTTCGATTAACTTGAAGATCTCCTTCTTGACCACCTCTTTGAGCGTAGGGTTTAAACGTCGTTATCCCTCTCATATCGGTTTCGCTCCTTCTTCAAGATCGATCTGGTGCATGCATGTGACCGGACCTATCCCCTTTATATCACCGATACTCCATCCTATCGCTTGCTGGTATTTTTTTAGAACCTCGATGAGTTCTCTTTCTTCAAGTTCCGCCAATTCTGCAAAGATAATTACGGGCTTCCTCTTGTTAGACTCGAGAAATACGTTCTTAAGATAGATTGGAAGCGGTTTTAGTTCCATCTTGGGTTCCAAATTGGGTCTAATGGGTGACTCGATCATGGTTTCTTCATTAATTTCGAAAAGAGTGACCACCCCCTCCCCGTTTAAATCAAGCTCGTCATCTTCAGCGTCATAGTTCTCAATTGGCACCAAACAATTCGCTCACACACTGGTCCACCGAATCAAGGTAAGAGCAATCGGGACCAATCATTGGTGATGGAATATTTTGTATATCTTTGAGTGAGAACGTCAGTGATTCCCCAAGTACAGAGAGAGTCATCTTTCCTCTTCCCACATCAATCAACGTGTGCGATGTTGCCATGAAAGGTCTGCCCAATAGAATAGCAAAAGGCATCAAGTTGATCCCTGCCCCTAAGTCAAGCATTCCACGCGCTTTTTGCCTATCTCCAAGGGTTATCGTAATGCAGAAAATCCCTGGATCCTTTGCCTTCGGTGGCAGCGTATAGTGGGAAATTGTGCTCACTACCTTGGATAAAATCATTCGTTCATTTCCTTCCATTTTCCTCTCCTTAGAATCAAGTTCCTTAAAAAACTTGACGTAAGCCGGCATAGCCTTGATCACGTCGAAAAGTGGGAGGTTCACGTTCACGTCCTTCAGCATATTGTAAAGTTCCATGAACTTTTTGCTCTCTTTTGCTGGTTTGAGACGATTGGTAAACGGTACGGCGTCCTTTATTACTCGTTGTGGTCTTTGTTCCTCTTCAGCTCTCTTGTCCGACCGGTCAGTCTTACTTGTCCGGTTGGTAGAAACCTCCTGTCCTCTACTCCTATCGGACTCTGGGTTGGTGTAGTCGGACAAAACTTTCTGGACTCCAGTTTGATCGGTCATCTTCTCAGTTCGATCGGTCAAAACCTTCTGGACTCCAGTCCGACCGGTTGCCTTGGTAGTCCGATCGGTCAGGCTCTTGGCTGCATTTTTCTGATTTGCTTCGGCATGTTTCGGTTAAAAAGTTCCCGTCAATGATCCCGAAAGATATGGATTACTTGATTTGTGAATTCTACCCACTGTTCCTCCTTCACCATTTCAACTTGGCTCTTGTTCATCTCGTCTATCCACTGTCTGCTCATCTTCGGAGTCTTCCCTCTCGATTTCTCATACTCCTTTTTCGACTTGCTTCCCTCCTCGCAACACATGCACCGCCATTAATTTCTCGGGTTGGCTAGGTAGCTTTCCCGGATCACTCGTCGTTTTTGCCATAGAAGCAGAGAGTTTTTGTATCATCATTTCCAACTTCTCCAGTTGCTTCCTCCTCCGCTTACCCTCCTCAATTGTACGAAGTGTTTCCTCCCGATTACGTAGAGTCTCGTGCTCTATTTGTTGACGCCATAGTCTTAATTCATCGTCTGGGTTGATCGGGAGTGGCCTTTGCTGCTGTTGCGGTACTTGTGGGTATTGTTGTTGTGGACTTTGTTGGTATTGCGGCTGTGGCGATTGTTGATATGGTTGTTGTGGTGCTTGATACTGTTTTGGAGGGTATTGAGAATAGTTGCCTTGCCCCTTATTTTGATAAGAGTTTTGGGCACTCGGTTCTCCTTGGCTCTTGTTTGGAAATGGTCGTGAGTCCGATTGCTTGGGGTTGGGCACGTAATTTGAGTTATTTGGAACGTAACTCAAACTTGAGTTGTATTGTCCAGTAAATCTCTTCCCGTACTTGCTATTGGGTTGATAATTTTGGACCGCATTCACCTCCCCCTCCTCTTCGTCGTCGAACACAATGCCACAAGTGTCCATTTCATGTCCCACTGCTCCACATTTTTCGCACATCAAAGGCGGAGGTGTCGAAGGTTCCTCCTCTCCTTTTATTTTACTTGTTAATAGAGCGACTTGCTTTGTTAGCTCCTCGATTTGGATTGTTGGGACTTTGTACCTCCTCGGTCGGAAGCTCATTTGTTGCGATTTTTCGCTCATGTGCTCGGATAAGTCCCAAGCCTCCGTGGCGGTCAATTCCCCAAAATCTCCGGCTTTCACCTCTACTTGCTGTTTGTAAACCGGAAATAGCCCTTCATGGAAGTAATTATTGACCATCTCGGCGCTATTGTTGTGGTGTGGACATTTTTGTAAGAGTCCTTTATATCGCTCCCATGCATCGTAGAACGACTCCCCCTCTATTTGTTCGAAGTTTGTGATCTCTCTTCGCAATTTGGCAGTTGTTTGTGCGAAGTAGAATATACTCACAAACTTCTTATACACCATCTCCCAATTAGTCAAGGAATTGGGCTGCAACGACAAAAGCCAATGCTTCGCTTTGTCCTTCAAATTCGTAGGGAAACATTTCATTCTCAATTGATCCTCGTGTAATCCAAGATGCAGGATTCTCCCCACCACGAGGTAAAATTCTCGAATAAAATTCAGTGGATCTTCGTTGGGCATGCCGTGAAAAGTAGGAAGTTGGTTAACGCTTCCCGCTTTCAAATCGTAGTCTCTTCCCGTCGGGCCTAAGACTATTGCACCGCTGTATGATCCAATCGTTGGAAAAAGGAGATCTCCTTGACGGCGTTCATTTGGGTATCGGCGCTCTCTCCTTCCTCCGAAGTTAGCTCGTGCACCATAATTTCTTTCCTCCTCATACTCCTCGTAATACCCATAATCACGCTCCTCCTCGTAATTTCAACGATCATCATATCCATCGTTTCGAAAGTTCTCCCTTTGCCAAGCGTTAAACGGACGTCCTTCCCTCCTATTTTGATTTTGGTTCCGTTCTCGTTCGAAGTTCTCATGCCTTTGGTGGTTTCGTTGGTTATTCTGGGGCTCGGGCCCACCATGACCACCATTGTTATGTTCGAACTCTCTATTTGCTGTATTGTTGTAAGCTCGAGCTTCTTCACAGTTCCAAAATCGTTGAGGAGGTTGTTGGTAAGTAGGGTTCTCTTGCATCATGATTTGATGATCGCCCCTCGGTTATTGCTCCCTGTTGTTTGCTTGGTTTGGCTCTCTTGGTTCCTCGTCATGGAGTAGAGGTGGATTTATTGGATCTTCATCTTCGTTATTATCCACTTGCTCTTGTACGTGCACATCGTCAATGGGTGGCACTCCATATGGATAATCACGAGGAGGGGTTTGGGTGTTTCGGCCCCTCCCTCCTCCACCATTCACTCCTCCTCGTCCTCTGAGAGGTAGATTCTCTGCCATGTTTGTTGAACTTTCTTCCAAAAGATTCCCTTCGGTCGAAGGAAATAATTGTCTTGGTCTCGACACGCGTTCGATGCTATTGATGAATGGGGTCAATTCTCCTCTAAGGCTTCGTCGACCTTGCATCAACAACAAATAATCACCGCATCAAGTGGCAAACAATAAACATTATACAATTTACGATTCATAAACAATAACACAAATAAACATGTTTAACACCTTTACCATTCGCAGGCAACGGCGCCAAATTTTGAGCAGAACTTTTGTGTTCCTTTCAAAATTAAATTCCGGTTAACCAATACATGTCTACGTTTGAAAAGGTTTAAGTTCACCCACAAGAGAACGGGGTTACTTGTAAACTTGGCAAGTTAACTCTGGTCGATCTCTCGAGAAATGGGAATCGGAATTAATGATGTTTATTATACTAATATCACAATTCTATCTTAAAACACGCGAACACAAAGGGGTTTTTGAAAAGATTTCAATTCCAATATTTAAAAACAAATGCGAACGCTTCTTGTCTTGAGGGTGTCAACCTCTCGACAAGGGATTAAAACAGTAAAAGATTCACAATCTAATAAAACTACTGAATAAAGATATTCAAAACACAATGCAAGAAACTAATGTTCACAAACTATCAATAGATTACCCAAAAACAATCATCCATTCAATCATCAATAATCCAAACATAATAGCGTCAACTCCAAGAACACTAAGTTATTATTTCAAAATTAACCAAAGCCTTAACATCTATTTATCAAAACATTAACTAACCAAACCATCAATTGTTCATGTTCAATATCAAACCAAACTACTCTAAGAATGATTAAGAAAATGAGTTCAGAAATTACGAGTCATCGAACTACGTTCAACGAGGGATGATGAACAAAAGTACTCCGAATGAAATGCGTAGAATCCTCGGGCTTGTCACGAACCCAGAATCTTTGCGTCGAATGTCGGGTGCTGCAAATCACGGGTCGAAACGGTGTCGTACAATTTATGCTAGAGGTACGAGAGATGTGTCAAATCTCTTAACCTTTAGATGTATTTGTGGTTCTCTAACCTATTCTTCAGCCTCTCCAGCCGAATTTCCTCAACCCTAACCGCTTCTAGAGTTTTAAAAACGTTTTTAGCCATTTCGTAACTAAAAATTTCCAGAAATCTGCATTCGTAACGTTCTTGTCCGATCGGTCAAAGGCCTTGTCCGATCGGACGAAAGCTACTGTCCCCGGGTCCGCTCGGTGAGCCATCTCTCCCGATCGCTGTGCACGCTGACAGTTGCATCGATCGGAGACATGAGCTGTCCGATCGGTGGATGTCCTTTCACTACAAGAAATTTGATGTTCGATGACGATACATTTCGTCACTAAAAGTCTATTTTTTCGTCACTGAAGAGAAACGGTGACGAAAATTGAGCGTCACAGCAGTTGTCATAGTATTGCTGTCACCATTGGTGAAAGTGACAATTTTTTCAAGCGCGTCACTAAATGTTCGGTTTTGATGACGCTCATGTAAATTGTCAACATAGATGATACTATTTGGTGACGCTGAATTCGTCATGTAAGTGACTGAAAAATCGTCATCAAAAGATCGGTTTTGTCACCGTATGTTACCATTTTCAATGACGAAAACTTAATTTGTCATCAAAACATTTGACTTTCCGTGACAAACATAACTACGGTGACAATTTTTATTGAGTTATAATGATGCTCGTATTGTCATAATATGTACTAAACATTTGTCGAATATAATGTAATTCGTCACAATAGATTTGTTTTATAGTGATGCAATATTAACCATCACTGAACATCTATAATTACAATGACAAACTATTGTGTCACCATTTACTATGAAATGTGATGAAATTATTTGTCACGAAAGAATTAGCAATATATGACGAATATTATAATCATCATAAAAGGAATATGTTCAATGATGATTTAAGGGTTACATATGGTGATAAAATCCATCGTCATTAGATGAGTTTATATGGTGACAAGCCAATCATCATTAATGATTTAGCTTAAGTGACAAGTTCAAAGTATTATGTGATAAAACAAGTTGTCATGATTTATTAAAGTGACAAATTTGAAATACTTATGTGACGCTTAAGTTGTAATAATTGAGTGAATATGTACATTAATTTGTCATTATTCTTTTGTAAGGAAGAATATCATAGCGATGAAAATGAAAGCAAATGAGCATTTATCATTACAATATAATGATAAAAATATTCCAAAATATTTTTTTGACCATTCCGAACATATATCAAAACGCTGATAATTAGCCAAAATAATACTTTAAAATATCCAGAACCCCAATCTAACTGGCAAACTTAGTGAATTGCACTCAACTTTTAGGTCTTCCAATCAACGGATCCACCTCTATCTTCATTTTTTTTTCCCGAAGAGACATCAAATGCCTTCATGATGCCCCTGATCCATTGTTACGTTTTCTTTCTCAATTCTGGAAACTGCATCGGCACATCAATTAATTAGGTATATAATTAAACATCATTAGTTGATTTTGATAACTATTGTACATATATGAACGGGTGACATATAAGTAGAGGGGTATTAATAAATCTGAAATGATGGCCCAACATTTGGAAAGAAAACAACAACAACATTTTTCGTCAAATTAATTCCTTACCCCACGTTAATGAAACCACGTTTCTTGAACTCACAATCAAGTATATAATCATAGTTCCCCCAAGAGTTACCACCACTCTGATCAATTGGCTAATCTTTGGCTCTCCTTTTATAATCTACATTCGCTGGAGCAGGCCTTGGAACGAGAGAAACCGCATAACCCACGTATGTATCGTACGGGGGGAGGAGCAGGGGGCATATACCCGACATGAAATAACATATTTATTAGAATTAAAAAAAAATTCCACGCAAAAGCTTCGGTATATTTTTTCAGCTACAATTTGTATGTAAATCTATATACAACATACCCACTTGGTGCCCAGATAGCTGGTGGGGAGGATGAAAAGGAGACGTTGAATAAGCAGTGTGTGTATAATCAATCACCTCCCGTTCGCATCCGTTTACTATGGTCATAAGCATTTGAATCAGCAAAGAAAAACACTAAGTATGGGAAAGTTATACCTACACGCACTCAGGTCTAAGCAAATACCTCATTTTATGAAAACTACATTCCTAGAAAGAAATAACAAGAGAAAAAAAGGGGAAAAGAGGTAAGTGCTTATTAATTAAGCTAACACAGTAGCATTTATTATAAAACTTGAAGCAAAAAGAATATATATGTAATGATATATAATAAATACATGTATAATATATTCCTCTTTACCCATCATCAAAATGAACAGACACTCTCTGAGAGTCTAATATATATAATCCTATCAAAGTCCCATTGATACATGCTTGTGCACATTCACTAACAGAGTCCTCTAATCGAAACAGAAAAATAAACTCGACCTTTCAACTCTCACAAAGTAGAGCGCATATAAATCAACCAAAAAAAAACCCCGAAGACCTATCTTAATCATCGTGAACGTTTATTTCTTTCTTTACCAAGAATAACCATTCTTTTGCTATTTCTCCCCGGACGAATATTTCCAAAAATAGCAATACGTAAAAAGCACTAACCTAGTCAAGCGCCGATTTGTTTGTCCGACTAGACGGCTTCGGAATAGCCGCATTCGAAAGAGCCAGAAAATCCGGCTTCAAACTCCACTTTGACGTGGGCCACAATAATAACAATGCTCCGTTTTCCGAATCCTGTGAACTCGATGCGCTCGACGATTTTCTAACTCCATTCCCATTGTCGATCAAAATAGAATCTCCCAAACCAACAGGAATCGTGGTGGAAAGAAGTATCTAAATGAATACCAATTAAAAAGAAATACCAAGATAAATTATAGGCTGCGTTTGTCATTATATGGAAGTATCTAAATGGTAACTTTTAAGAGAAAAGAAGTCATCTGCAGTAACAGATTCTAAATTTTCTCCTCTCGATGCATTCTCTTTTCTTCTTGATCTGGAGAGAAAAAAAACTCATTGAACCTTAAATTTCACAAAATGGAAAATCAAAATAAATAAATAAAGAAAGAATAAAAGCAGAAAATAGAGAAAGTTATTCAGGAAGGGGGGAAATGGAGAGAGAGAACAAAGAAAACCAAATTCATTCCCAATCCAGACTGAATTTTCATTTTACTCTTTTTCCCAGACTTTTCGTTACTGAACTCATAGAAGGTACTGTAACTGTTAATTAACTGGTGGGTTTTGCTAAATGCTAACTAAATAAACTGAAAATATGTTACAGTCAACACTTCAACCTCAGAAGATAAAAACTGAAATTTGAGCTGAATCTATTTTCTGATGCAATTTCAAATATCAGATAACACTGTCTGTACACAATAATCAGTTCCACAAATTTGTATAATAATCAACGTAATAATATGCAGCGACTAGAAACACAAAACACAGTGTGCAGCTAAAATCAAAAAAAAATGAAGGATAAATTAAAAGAAAAAAAAACATACAATTAAAAAAAATGAACCTTTGGCTCGGGAAAAGGCTTGGCCCTCAGGCCCAAATCGGGCAGCCGAGGTGCCGATGGAATAACGTCGTTCTGCAATGATAAGCAATTAGCTAAGCTTTTGGATTTTCTGTGGTGACTCAGCGGTGGGTTAGAAAGGGGCGAGGAGGATTTGGCGAATGGGCCGTCCTATAGATAATGGGCTCCCTCTTTCCGGTACAAAACCATTTCGAAACCTTCGGATGAGCCTGAGGTAAGAGCTTATCAATCAGTCCTTTATCGTTAATTCCAATTTTCCAAAACCCATTAAAGAAACTATTATTAGAATGGCACTGTTAATATAAATGTGAAGTAAATATTCCTTTTCATTTTAAGCACTCAAGCCCATCTGCAACCCCGCATAATTTGTTCAGGGCAATTGTGTGTGTGTGTGTGTATGTGTGCGCGCGGGCGTGCAGTCGAAGGGGAAAGGGGTTGGGGATTTGGGAGACAATGACCAAGAAAAATCATAAAATCACCAAGTAAAAGAAAATAAATAATTACCTGGTGTCGCAGGATTAGAATTAGAGTCCTTGTTGTACAGTGGAATAGATGAGATGCACCTTTCTATGAAATTCAATTGTCGAACAACTACGTACATAATTCTATTGAACTTTATATTCAACATTAATTAAACCTATGATTGAATAGAAGATACAAGGAGAACCTTATAATAGGTTTACTACTTCCCGTCATCATTTATCAGCCACTGGATCTCCTCCAATACCCGTCGAAACACCGAGTCTCATCCTTTTGTTTGCCACCACTAGTCGATGACCCGTCGAAAATTAGGGCATCGACCGAGTGAAAGAGAGAAGGGTGAGAAAGGAGTGAAGGATAATATTTTCCTCAGCCAACAGTCTTCATATGGTGAAATTCCCCTTTTCCTCTGAATTACACAAATAAAGATCCCTTGAAATGGCTCGCACCAAGTAGACCACCCCCAAATCCACCAGGGGCAAGGCGCCGCGCAAGAAGTTAGCCACCAAAGCCGCCCGGGAATCCGCTCCGGTGACCGGTAGAGTGAAGAAACCCCACCGCTTCCGCCCCAGCACCGTCGCCCTCCGTGAGATCCAAAAGTACTAGAAGTCAACCATGCGTCGATCCGTAGACTGCCTTTCTAGAGGCTCGTTCATGAGATCGCGCAGGATTTCAAGACGGATCTGAGGTTCAAGAGCTCCGCCGTAGCGGCGCTTCAGGAGGCGGCTGAGGCCTATCTCGTTGGATTGTTCGAGGATACTAACCTCTGTGATATTCACGCTAAGAGGGTGACGATTATGCCAAGGATGAGAATTAGGGGTTTGAGGGCTTGATTGTGGTGGTATTTTTGATTGTTGCTGGTGTTATCAATGGTGATAGGTTTAAGGAATAATGTTGGTTCAGCGGTAAATAGTGTTGGTTTTTTATGTATGGAATGGTTGTACTTTTAATTGCTGTAGCTGAAAATTTGATTACTTTGAATGAAAATTGTGCAATGTTATTGTAAAAAAAAAAGTCTTTTTAAGAAGAAAAATATTTGTTGATTTAAACTTTTTTTTATATTATAATTTTGTGGGGGTGGGGGGTGTTATTGGAATTATTTAAAGAACTCGTCTCTGATTTTTATTTTATTAGATAGTTGAATAAAAAATATTACCAAAAGAAAATAATATATATAACCCTCGTGTTCATGTTCACAAGTGTCAGGCACGTGCGCTGTTTAAGTTACTTTTTTGGTTGAAAATTCCAATTAGGAGGCAATGTGTCACAAATGTGTACTTTAGGAGAATTGCATATATTTATTATTTTTAGTTTCAAAACAATCATCTAATATAAAGAAAATTGAATATATATTATAAATTTTTTTATGACTTGCATAATTATTAACGGACATTTTGTATATTGATGATTTGTGACTAATAACAAATAATTTAAGTCTTTAATTTGAGAAATTCATATATAGATAATTTATTATTCTTACTTTTAAATTTATTTTTTTCAAAATATTTTTTGAATATATATAATATTTAGTTTATTTATTTGGTTCAATAATTGAAACGATGATCAAGCAATCGAGCCAATGACCTGATGATTCGGAGGATATACTAAGTCAATTACGGGGCCAGATTAAAAAATATTGGCCACAAATCATTTTTTTTGTTCTCCATTTTCTTAATTTAGAAACTAAATATAAGTTAATATGTTTATTTAACTCATTCTATATTTTTTTAATTTTGTATTATAATAATTTTCCCTATTTTTAGATTTAATTATAAATCTTTATAGTTTATTTAATGATCTTTAATTTTAATTTTATAATATTATTGATTATTTACGGGTTTTTTATTCATATTTTATAATATTCTGGAGAATTATTTTATTAATTTATAAGTTTTACTAGTTGTTTTATTAATTATACTTTTAATTTTCTATCTAATTAAAAAAAGGGATATAGTTAATAGTATTATATATTTATTATATTAATAAATACATTTAATTTTGAATTTTATTTGATATATATTTGTGATTATATTATATATTTTAAATTTAATTGTTGGATCTCATGTTTATTTAATTAATTTATAAGATTTATAAGTTTATTTAGGGTTTATTAAATAATTATTTAGTATTTAATTATAAATTATTATGTTTTTATCAAGTTTCAAAGTATTTTAAGATTTATTTTATTTTGAATATTTATGAATCCCAAGTCTTTGATTTTCATATTAATTAATTTAATAGTATTTATAATGAATATATAATTTTCTTTCTTTTTTATTTTTTTGGCATTTATAATATTATGTTATCCAATTATATTATCTTTGTAAACTAAATGGATCAATGTGATTTAATTATAAACTAATCTATGATTTATATTGAGTGTACATTAATTGGTGGGTACAAATGATGCCTGTAGTTAGAAAAATCCAATATGGACCGTCGAATTCCTACCAAATTCTTCTAGCGATGTCCAATAGAATTATTATTATTATTATTATTATTAATAATAATAATTATTATTATTATTATTATTTCCTATTTTTCCAACTAAGAAAATTTCCATTTGATTCTGAATTAGTTGGAAACTTTCCTACCGATTTTAATTTACTGGTTTTATTTATTTTTACATATTTAAGTAAGGTATTTTCAAATTATATGTGTGTGTGTGTGTGTGTGTGTGTTTGTTTTATAATTTCAAGATTTTATAAAATCTTTTTCCAGGATTTTTTTTAAAATTTTATATTTTAAATACACTCACACACACAACACACATATTGCATAATTAAAATAATTCTAGATTTTTAAAATATTTTTTCAATTTTTTTAATTTTATAATTATAATATCATTTTCTTAATGTTTAAAATAACTTCACATTGTTAAAGAGAGATTTTATTTAAGAGATACAAAATTTGATCCACTCTTATATTAATCTCGCATTATTTTTGTTAGTCATTAAATTTCACATTTTTCAAAACTTAGAATATTCAACTTTTTCTATAATATGTTCACTTATTTTATAATTATCAAGTTTTAGTATATTGTCAATACTTTTCATTTTTTATTTGTATTGGTCATAAATCTTCAATCGATTTATTAAAATGAGAAATTACTATTATTTTTATGCGTGTTCTATATAAGAATTAGTATTGCAAGAATTGAATAAAGTACACCTTCTAATGTAGTAGTTATAATGTATTTCTTTAATCTTTAGGTTTGGTGTTCAAACCTCTTTATATTCATGTTATTTATACTTCTTATTTGTTTATATTTTTATGTTTTTGTCCTTTTAATACTAAATAATTATTCATGATTAAATATTTATTTTTTTATATTTATTTAACTTATTTATAATCTTTAACGACAATATTCTTAATATATATATATATATATATATAGTATCTTTAATATTTTATTTTTAAAGTTTATTAGTTAATTATATAAATTTAAACAATAGTTTATTATATATATATATATATATATATATATGTATATATATATATATATATATATTCAAGTTTTGAGATTTATTAATATTATTTTATAAAATTTTATATTTTTTTACCAAAAAATAAACAAAAACCCGTTAAACTTAATGTAAAATTAAAATATTTTATTAATTTATTAATAAATATTAAATAGAAAAATACTAAAAACAAGTATAATTGATTATTTTTTAAGTTTGATAAAACAAATGTGAGAATCTAGGCAACAAAGATGAAAAATATTAAATCAACCTATTAACTTAAATTAAATCTAAGAATAAAGAATAATACTAAAAAACCAGTAATATTATAAAATAAGATTGAGTATTACTTTAAGTTATATAAATTTCTAGAATTAGTTTTTATATATTTAAATAATTTAATTTATAATAATTAGCGATTTATATAATAATTTTCAATATTTCTATTTTTTTTTTAAATAAGTATTTAGAATTTGGCTATAATTAAATTATAGTTTTGTTTAATTTCAAGATATTTGCTGATACTATTGAAAATGTATAAATTCAAAAATAAAATATATAAATTTTTAATATATTATATAATAGTTAATTAGTAAATTTGAAGATTAAATAAGTATTTCTAATTCATGAAAAATAAAAAACAATATAAGACAAAAAGAAATAAATTATCATGAGTAAAAACCAATGTTTTAAAATGCGTATCGAGCAATGCATTGCGTTTTGATCTCAACATCGTGTAGCGTAAATAGCGTGTATATTACGTAAACTATTTGAACACATTATTTTAATATTTAAAATAATTACATATTCTTTGTGAGTTATTTTTAATATAATTCTTACTTTATAATTCTTAACGAGTGATATTATTTTTCTATAATAATTTTAGACTTTTTTACTTTCGATATTTATTAAATAAATATATAAATTTAAACGATAATTTATTAATAATTTGTCTTATTTCAATTTTTGAGCTATAACTAGTATTATATTATAATACTTTATAATTTGTTACACAAGTCCTCAATTAACTTTGTGCCTCGACATCTCATTTTTTTAATACTTTTTTCTTTTTATTTTTTTAGTAGTTAATAACACATTATTATATTTTTATAGAATAATAGTATTATATAATATTTATTTATTTATTTTTTCATATTAAATTATTGATAAATCTAAAAAATTAAAAAAAAGTATTAAAATCAATAATATTTTAGAATAAAATATAAAATCTAATGACACTTTATTATATATATTCTAATTTGAAAATGAAAAATCATAAAAAATACCAATAATATAAAGAAAATTTGAATTTTATAAAACTATTTATTTATTTATTTTTCCATATTTATTTAACTTACTTTATAAATTAAGAACTTCAATTATTCTATATATTCTTAAGTTTCTTTTATTTTTAAAATTGATTAAATAATTATATTATTTGAACAATATTTATTATACAATATTTATGATTTTAAGTTTTGAGATTTATCAAATATTATATTATAACATTTATAAACAAAATAAAAATCAATAGTATTATAAATTGAATAGGAAATTCATAGATGAAGTTAAAGTAGCTAATAAATACTAAAATTGAATTCTAAAAAATGATTAAATAAATCTAAGAAATAAATATATATCATAAAATATTTTAGAACCCCTCTATTAGGTTATATAACACTCAACTAAGGATATTTCTCTTTTTTTTTATTGATTTTATTAAAATATTTTTATATTCTACCATTTTTCATATTTAGGAAATAATTAATTTGAATTTAATCTTAATTAAATATAATCTTATTGAATTCAGTTTCTTTGATTTATTACTTTTTTCATTTTCAGTTTTAAATATATAAATAAATTTATAGAATATATTTAAATAATTTTATTTATAAAAATTAGCAATTTATATAATAATTTTTAATATCTTTTTAAATTTTTTTAAAAATAAGTATTTAAAACTTAATTATAATCAAACTATATTTTTATTTAATTTCAATATATGTGTAGGCACTATTGAAAATGTATAATTAAGAAATAAAATATATAAATTTATAATTGAATCTAGAATAGTTAATTAATAAACTTGAAGATTAAATAAGTATTTTTAGTTCATGAAAAATACAAAAAAAAATATTTTTTTTGAATATTATATTAAATTATAGAAAATATATTAATTTCAGTAAAGAATTGTTTAAAATAAATAACAAAGAATTAATATAATACTAAAAGAAACTATAAGATCACATAAGTAAAATATATCATAATTATTTCAAAGTTAATCACAATTTATTCTTTTATGTAGTTAAAGTTATTTTTGAGATTTAGTTTATAATATTTAATAAAATATAAGTCATGTTTTTTATTTTTAAATATTTTAATTATTCATAATTAAATATTTATTTAACCTAACTTATAAAATTCAAATGAATTATATTATTATTTTATATTATTTTTATTATTTTATTTTCAATTTTTAAATAATTATATAAAACTTAAAACTTTTATTTTATATATTCTTTATGAATTTAAGTTTTGAATTTTGTTTAGTATTGTATTATAACTTTTATAATTTGCCCTTTTTTTTTGCGTATTATAATTTATTAAGTAGTTATTTAAAGTTTTTTTTTATATAAATTTATGTAAAGATTATGTAGTGGTTTTGATTTATATAAGGGTAAGAGTTATGATGCACAAACACTCCATTTTTTACCAAGAGGGCAGGTCGGACACTCCGTGCACGCGGACACGCGCCCGACACGTTTCCGACACATATCGGATGTGTGTGTCCT
>BMAC01000102.1:662780-754355 GCA_014905375.1 Phtheirospermum japonicum | reverse complement strand
GTGTGAATATCTCCACAGCCTCAGCTAACCCAGCCACCTCGGGAACCGCCTCTGTCACCCGCAGCCTAGGCCCTCCTCGCAAGACTCCTATCTTGAACTGCTCGGGTGACATAGCAGTTCGTCACGTAAGCGCCCAATGCGCCCCTGAAGACATGCGTGTTCTGGAGCAAATGAGTGATCGCGAGTTTATTAACTTTCTCTTTTACATCCAGGCCGAAACCAAGAGGGCTCTCTTGGCCATCAGGGCAACCAGATCTATGGCCCAATCTGACCTCATTAAGGAGAATAAAACCCTTAATGAGAAGATGTCGCAGGTCAGGGCCTTTGCCAAGGAGAAGGTCAAGGAAGTCAAGAAGCTACAGGAGGAGGTAGACGGGATGAAGAAAGCCCAGGAGAAAATGCTGGAGACAGCCCGGTCCGAGGCTCGGGATGAAGCCATTGCGGAAGCAAGAAATTTGGCAGACGAGGCTCTAGGCAAGGCCAAGGGTGAATGGAAGGCAGAATTCTTGAATTCTGAGGAGGGGCTTAACTTGGTCCAGGTGGCAAGGGACGAGGCCCAGAAGGCTTTTCTGGGATCCAAAGCTCTTTTCTCTCTGCTCTTTCCAGAAGCGGTGGTATATTACAACTACGGCTTGGATGAGCAGGCTAAGTGGGCCCTGGCCAATCCCAATGCCCCTTTCGACCGGAAAGTGCCGCTGCAAACCCTGCCTGAGCCGACCTTCTTTTCCTACGACCCTGCCAAGGACCGCCTCCATACCATCGGGTCTGCCGAGTTTGCTGCACACGTTCATTCTGTCCTTCATTCTCTCGAGCCCAGTCAAGCTCAGTCAGACCTGACTCTTGCCGTGGTCCCTCCTACTTCATCTCCCTCCCCAACCTTTGTAGGTCTGGGTGAGTTTCCTGGGGGAGCTTCTCCAGGAGGCCTGTCTGAGGACTCGGTGGACCAGCTGCCGGCAGAGCTGAGGGTAGATATGTAGGTTGACACTTAGGCCGTATGGGCTTCTTATTTCGTAACAGACCTGTAGGTTGCCTGTGTGGCTGGTCTGGCTACAATTCTGTTTATGTAATCTCAGAAAATTTTAATAATGGATGCTTTTCTTTTTTGTCTTGTAATGACTCTTGAACTTATAGGGTTTCCTAAATATCCGAAAACCTAGTACTTTTGATTCTCTATCACGTGCCTCTGAATTCATTAAATACGTGCATGTATGCTTTATTTTTTCATCATCCATCTGCAAAATGTCTTCTTCTCCTTTGCTTGAAGAACTCAATACTGTGAAGAGAAAAAACATCTCACTGGTTGTGGAGAAATTCAAGCTCTCCGATCAATTGGTCTTGCTCAAGGAAAAAATCGGCTATCTTTATCGCCTACTGGAGAGGAAGAGGCAGAAGAAGCGTCACTATAAAAGAGAATGGGTCGAGCTCCGACAAGTCAATCGCCAACTGCAGGAAGAGAAGGCGGATTTGGCCAAATCGGTGAATCGCCTGACCGTCGCTGCTGGCGAAGCTCATACTCTTGCGGAGCGGTCCGACAAGTATCCCCGCCGTCTGCATGAGACAAAGCGTGAGCTTTGGCGTGTTCACCGAGCTTTGGCCTCAAATCGGAGGTCTTCACTCAGATAGATCTTCTGGGCTTTATCTCTTTCATTTCCTGCAATTTATTGTAATCAAAGTTGCCAACCTTCCTGGAAGGTGTGCGCAACCTGCTTTTTGTATTTTCCAGCAGTTTAATGAGATATAAGAATTTTTTTGTTTATCATACGCGTTTTCTCAATTTTGCTCATATAAACTTAGAATCGATTCTCTTGCCTGCTAAAATCGTTCAACTTATGCTTAATTTGGAACTTACCTCATAAGGCTTCATGCTTTGCTCGTGCACTCTAACTGACAATCGGGTCAAGTAAATTGGGGCATTCGCCTTTAGCTCATCTTGACCTGAGGTGACAATCAAGTCAGGAAAATCGTGGACAGCCGCCCTAGCCAATCTTGGCTTAAACTGACAATCAGGTCAGGAAAATCATGGGCAGCCGCCCTAGCCAATCTTGGCTTAAACTGACAATCAGGTCAGGAAAAATCATGGGCAGCCGCCCTAGCCAATCCTGGCTTATGCTGACAATCAGGTCAGAAAAAATCATGGGTAGCCGCCCTAGCCAATCCTGGCTTATGCTGACAATCAGGTCAGGAAAAATTGAGGACATCCGTCCTTAGCCAATCCTTGCTTAAACTGACAATCAGGTCAGGAGAAATAGAGGACATCTGTCCTTAGCCAATCCTGGCTTAAACTGACAATCAGGTCAGGAGAAATAGAGGACATCCGTCCTTAGCCAATCCTTGCTTAAACTGACAATCAGGTCAGGAAAAATAGATGACAACCGTCCTTAGCCCATCCTGGCTTAAACTGACAATCAGGAAAGGAAAAATAGAGGACATCCGTCCTTTTAGCCAATCCTGGCTTAAACTGACAATCAGGTCAGGAAGAATAGAGGACATCTGTCCTTAGCTCATCCTGGCTTAAACTGACAATCAGGTCAGGAAAAATAGAGGACATCCGTCCTTTTAGCCAATCCTGGCTTAAACTGACAATCAGGTCAGGAAAAATATAGGACATCCGTCCTTAGCCAATTCTGTCTTAACCACGTACTCAAGTTTGTGATGCACAAGGAAAAACCTGCAATTTTATTTCAACCAAATAAATAAAAGTCAATAAATTACAATTATGTGTAAAATTTTCGTAAGTTGGTAATATTCCAAGCACGGGGGATTGCTGTTCCATCCAGCTCTTCCAACTTATAAGCGCCTCCTGCCAAGATTTGGGTGACTCGAAGTGGTCCTTACCACGCGGCATCAAGTTTTCCTTTTGTCTTTCCCAAATCAGCTCTTCTCAAGACCAGGTCTCCCACCTGGAACTGCCTTTTTACCACAGACTTATCGTACATCGCTTTTATTCTTCCTTTAATATGCGCTATTCTGACAGCAGCTCGATCTATTTTCTCCTCAATCAAGTCCAGAGCATCCTGAATTAAGAGCTCGTTCTATTCTTCGACAAAATTCTAAACTCGATGGGTCTCCATGCTAATCTCGGCAGGCACCACTGCATCCATACCATAAACCAGGCTGAAAGGCGTCTCCCCTGTGCTTTCCTTGGGATTAGTTCTGTATGCCCATAGAATTGAATTCAGCTCATCCACCCATCTACCTCCAGCTCTCCCCAGACGTGTCTTGATCCCATGCACCAATATGCGATTAGTGACCTCGACCTGACCGTTAACCTGGGGATGATAGACAGACGTGAAGTGCTGATCTATTTTCATCTTTGCACACCAAGCTCTAATTCTGGTACCCATGAACTGGGTGCCATTATCTGAGACCATGATTCTGGGGACGCCAAACCTGCACACGAGATTTTTCCACAAGAACTTCATAACTACCTCTTCCGTAATTTTAGCCACGGCCTCTGCTTCCACCCATTTGCTGAAGTAATCAATTGCTACTATCAAAAATTTCTTCTGGGCCGGAGCCATAGGAAAGGGACCAACCAGATCAATGCCCCACTTGGAGAATGGGCAAGGAGATCTCATTGTCATGAGCTCTTCCGCAGGTCTGTGTAACAGTGATGAATCTTTTTGGCATTTTTCGCATTTTCGCACAAAATCCTGTGCCTCTTTTCGTAGGCTGGACAGAAATATCCCGCCCTCAAGATCTTGCTGGACAGAGCTCTGGCGCCCATATGGTTGCCACATCACCCCTCATGGATTTCTCTAAGTATCAGAGCTCCTTCTGCCTGGCCCAGGCATCTTAAAAGAGGATGGCCAAATCCTCGCTTGAACAGCTCTCCCTTGATTAGGCAAAATCTGGCAGCCCTGGTTCGTATCTTTTCCGCTTCCCTCCTATCCTCAGGCAAGACCCCTTGCTCTAGATATACCTTTATAGAGGAGCGCCAATCCTCTCCCTCAATAATCGTGCACACCTGCTCAGCCCCAAACTCTCCATCCGCTTTTAATAGAGTAATCACCCTTTCCTGACAATCGGTGGCCGAGCTGGCTATCTTCGCCAAGAATCAGCTCTTCCGTTTTCCTCTCTAGGGATCTGGAGGACCGTTAAGTTTTTCATACCTCTGGAGAGCTCTCTAAGCTTAACCAAATATTTTTGCATATTTTCCTCCCTTGTCTCAAACTCTCCACTGATTTGCTTGCAAACAAGCTAAGAGTCCACCTTAGCGCACACCTGATCTGCGCCCAGGTCTTTCACCATCTGAATCCTTCTTAAAAGGGCCTCATACTCAGCAGCATTACTGGAGAATGTTGTATTCAATCGGACGGCAAACTCAGTGCACACGCCTGTTGGATCCATGAGGACGATTCCAGCCCCACAACCTTGGTTGCAGATAGAGCCATCCGTGAAAATTGTCCATTCCTTCAGCTCACCAGGAGGGCCGGTCATCTCTTGCATGAAATCAGCTAAGGCCTGAGCCTTGATTGCTGTTCTGGCTTCGAATGTGATATCCAATTCGCTGAGCTCTATTATCCATTTGACCAGCCTTCCCGATGCTTCTGGTTTGTCCATTATGGCTTTCAACGGGAGGTTAGTTCGCACAATTATGCTGTAAGAAACAAAGTACGGTCGTAGCTTGCGAGCAGTTCCAACCAGAGCTAGCATCGCCCTCTCTACCTCCATGTATCTGACCTCTGCCGCATGCAAGACCTTGATCCAAAAGTAGACCGGTCTCTGTATTTTACCTTCCTCTCTGATCAAGACAAAGCTGACCGCCTGCTGTCCCACGGATAAATATAAGATTAGGGGCTCTCCCTGAACGGGTTTCGTGAGCAAGGTCATGCCGGCCAAATGTTCCTTCAACAACCCAAATGCTTCTTCAAAGTTGTTGCTCCATTGGAATTTTGCCTTCTTCCGCAAGGCCTGGAAGAATGGCAAGCTCTTCTCAGCAGATCTAGATAAAAACCAGCTTAGGGCATTGATCCGTCCTGCCAAGCATTGTATTTCTTTCACGTTCCTGGGCGCTTGCATTTCCATGATCGCTCTGACCTTTTCAGGATTTGCCTCGATACCATTCTCGGTCACCATGTACCCCAGAAATTTTCCATCTCTCACCCCAAACATGCACTTCTTGGGGTTGAACTTCATTTTATACCTCCTTAAGGTAGCAAATGTTTCCTTCAGGTCGTCCACGTGCGAGGTTGCTTTAATGCTTTTTCACTAGCATGTCATCTACATATACCTCCATGTTTCGCCCTAATTGCTCCTTAAACATTTTATCCACTAGCCTCTGGTATGTAGCTCCCGCGTTCTTGAGTCCAAACGGCATCACCACATAGCAGTAAGTTCCCTTCGGGTTTATAAAGCTAACATTCTTCCAATCTTCCTCAGCCAGTCTGATCTGGTGATAGCTTTAAGAGGCATCCATCATGCTCAGGAGCTCACATCCAGAGGTAGAATCGATGAGCTGATCAATCCTTGGCAAGGGATAATGGTTCTTTGGACAAGCGCGGTTCAAATATCGAAAATCAATGCACATCCGCCAGTCGTCTGTTTTTGGGACCAAAACCGCATTGGAAAGCCATTATAGAAATTCTACTTCCTGGATGTGCCTTGCCGTCAAGAGCTTATCCACCTCTGCCTCTATAACCTCTGGCCCGAAATTACGCTTTTTCTGCTTAACTGGCTTCACTTCCGGGCTGATGTTGAGGCGGTGCTCAATGACCTATGGGTCGATCCCTATCAAGTCTTGGGGAGACCAAGCAAAAAAATCCGCACTGTCTCTCAGCAAAGTCACCAGGTCAGTCAATACCTCCGGGCTAAGAGTCGTGCCTACACGAAGGACTCGACTATCGTCACCCGGGACCACCTCAACTAACATCAGTCCCTCCTCTCTTCGAGCCAGGTCTGTCCGTGGCTGCTCCACTCGAGCTCTCTTGCTCTGCCTTTCTTCCTCGCTGCTCCTTCTAACACATTCAACATACGTCTGTAGCGACGCATATTGATCACCCCTTACCTCACCTATTCCATCCTCAGCCGAAAATTTCATTTTCATGTGGAAAACCGATATCACGGCCAGGAACTGACTCAAGGATGGGTGGCCAAGCATAACATTATAAGAGGATGGCGCATCCACCACTAGAAAACGGACTGTTCTAGTCACCCTGTATGGCTACTCACCCAATGTCACGAGGAGCCTAACCGCTCCCAGAGGCTTTAGGGCTCCTCCTGCAAACCCGACCAGAGAGGTAGTCACCTCTTCCAACTCTACATCCCGCTAAAACTTTTGGAAACAATCATAAAATAGAATGTCAGCAGAACTTCCCGTATCAACAAAAATTCGCCGCACATTATAGTTGGCGATGGTTGCTGTTATAACCAAAGCGTCCATGTGTGGGGCCAAGATTCCATCTCCATCTTCCGACCCAAAACAAATGTTCGGGGTAGATGCCATTTGCCCCACCTCACGCGATTTCCTAATTAGATCCTTCGCAGCCCTAACATAGCTATGCTGCGTCCGTTTAGAGTGCTCTTCCAGCTCTCCGCCCGTGATCATCTGAATCTCGCCATGAATGACCTGGGCCTGATCAGGCCTTCTTCCTTCAGCGTGTCTTCTATCCTGATCTCTCTTGCCTTGTTGGGGTCGGTCATAACCACTGCGACCAGATCTGGCCTCTTCCTTCCTCAAGTGGACATACTCTTTCAGGTGCCCAGCCTGAACCATTCTCTCCAGCTCATCTTTCAAATGAGTGCATTAATCAGTATCGTGTCCATACTCATTATGGAAACGGCAAAATCGGTCAGATCTTTCCTTCCTGGGCTTCTACGAGTAAGTCTTGGGCCATTTCAGGTTTGGATGCCTTTCTATTGCCTGCAGAATTTCGCCTTGCGGCGTCGCTAAAGGGGTATATCTGTCGAAATGAGGTCTCCCTCCAGACAGATCTGACCTGGGCTTCTTCACTGCTGCCCTTTCATCTCTATCATACCTTTCCCTCTTCTTCTCTCCTTCTTCCTTGATTTTTAAAGCTTCTTCCAAATGGATATACTTCTCCGCTCTCTCCAAGATCTCTCCAAATTTCAGAGCTGGTTTCACCACCAACGATTGGAAAAATTCTCCTCTCCTCAGACCCTGTGCTAGAGCATTTACCAACAGCTCTTCTGACGCAGAGGGTACCTCTAACTTAGCCATCGTAAACCTGTTGATGTGGGCACGTAGGCTCTCGCTCTCTTTCTGCTTCAGGCTGAAAAGTTCAAGCGGCATTTTCTTCCTGCAGCTCGTGAAATGGTACAGGAAGGCCGAACTGAATTCGTCAAAGTTACTGATAGATCTCGGCGGCAGCTGGCTAAAACCAGAGCTGGGCTGATTTAGTGAAAGTCATTGGGAAGACCCAACACATAAAAGCGTCCGAAAATTTATGCAGAGCTGCCGCGATCTCGAAGCGACTAAGATGGTCCCACGGATCCGTGGTTCCATTATACTCAAAACCCAAGGAGCGATATGAAGCTGGTACGTCGTCATGCATGACCTCCTCAGTGAAAGGGGTGCCCCGCCGCGCTGGCACGACACCAGTACTCGTCAATTTCCTCTTGAATTCTCCCACCTCTTTTTGCAAACTCTGCATCTGTTCATCCAGACCTGGATTAGTCTGGCTTGAGGTTTCACCATCGGAAGTGGAGAGGATCTCCTCTCTATCCTGAAGAGGAGTCCGATCCACGCACTGGTTGCGCGGTGGCTCGGTGTCTGCCATCGGGATCGTCCGATCTGGCTGCGCACCAGTCGGTGGCGTCGAAACCTCAGTGAATTTTTTCTCAACTGCCGCCTCTACGGCCTTGACAATTAGCTCCGATAACTGCCTGAGCAAGGCGTCTTTCAGCAAGCCGCCAGCAACAGGCATTAGTCCGCCAGAGGAGGACGAAGCGGTGCCTGTTGCAACCCCCGCTGATGGCCCGACTCCATCAGGCCATGCCTGGGGTGTCTCTGCCGATCGCGGCATACACCACGGCACGGCGGAGATGGGTGTTTCACTAAGTTCCCCCACTAAGTTTCTTCGTAATCCGTTAGAAGCCATGGACAAGGAACTCACATCTTAGTCCAGATTTCCCACAGACGGCGTCAATTGTTTCAACCCAAAAAGTGGCCAACGCTGAGAACACCTGGAACCTTGAACATCCTCCTGATCTGCACCACAAACACGAGTTAGAAAGGACTACCGGTGATTTTCCGGTGGAAACCTCTCCGATGCTTAAGTCAGTAAGCGTTTGAGGTGTTTTCCAGAAAGAAAGCAAGAATGCTTAAGAGAATGACATACCTCTCTCAGCCTTGGGGCTGAGATATTTATAGTTTTTCCTGATGGGGACCCCAGCCGGGATCTCAGGAGCACATGCCGCGAATCAAGGGTCGTTACGCAATAAATTCTGACAAGTGGTCCCACTTGTCTCTTTGCTAGGAATCTGGGAAACAGGTCTCCCCTGTCCCAGGTCTTCCTTATTTTCTTCTCCTGTATCACCTCGGTATTAATATCAGACTTGACTCTAGTCTGGTCTTCCTTGTTCCAGATCTTCCTCAGTCTGTATTACTTCAACATCTGTACCAGACTTGATGTCAGTCCCATAATCCTCCTATCAGAGCACTTTCTCCAGTCCGGCATAATTTCCGAGTTGTTAACGACTTCTTCAAGATGGCTAAGACAGGAGGAATCCTGAGCGATAGCCACCTCTTCCTGATATTCTGTTTTCTCAGGAGGGTTGCTTAGATCTTCTTCTAAGACAGAGCCGTTCTAGCTCCTTTCTTAATTATCTAACTACCCTAAGTAAGAGCTACCCCAAACCAGGTCTGGCGTATATATTGCCCTATCACAATTCTAAATTGAATATTTAATACTTTCTTGATACACTCTTAAGTCAAAAAAGTAATCGCATATAGTGTGATCCTATAGGCCTTTATATATGACATCGATCTAATGATGATCCAAACAAAACTCTTAGACGGCTTAGTTGGACGAACTCGATATATAAAGAACATTCACTTGAACTCAGCGAATTATAACCTTTATGCAAAGTTTTGGCGAAATTCCTTTCATTCCGAATAACTCGATTAAGCTTGAGATTAATCCAAGTGTCTATCTCAATGGCTTAATAAATTTATCTCATCTTTATTAGTCGACAACTAGATCATACTCAACTACTATATTGAATATGTATCTTTCATTGGCCAATGACTTTAGTCGACCTAATATAGAGATTATGAGTGATCTCTCTCGAAATTCTAATCGAGGAATGAATTATTTCTTGGCTCAACTACCACCTTCACTTACATCATGATGCAGCAAACACAAGCCATATCTACTCCGAAAAGGAGTGCAAGCATTGGTCATAATCAAAGTACATCACTCAGTAAACAAGGTGCATATTGACCTCAAGTAAAAGGATTATCACACGCTTTATACACTGATAAGTTTATAGACATACAATAAATAACTTATCAATAGGGTTTACCAATACTCTCTAAAGTATTCATGTGTCCATCACGAATAACTATTATTTGCAGTCGTGAGATTAACTGTATTCTCTAAGAATGTGATGCAGACCACATGGCGACATATATTATATTATCAATATCCCAATCTTAATAATCATTAGTCGGGACTATTTTAAGAGTATTATTCTATCACTGACATCTCACCTTATCAATGACAACAGTGACTCTACGGGAACATATTTATGAATAATCACAGACAATAAAAAAAAATAATTTAATAAAAGCATTGCCATATATATTACGATATATACAAAAATTGTGATCAAGTATAATGTCTTTTAATCTGATTGTCTCTAGGACATTTATACTTTCAAGAGTATGGGGATATATACTCCCACCTTTTTGTTAGAACATTTGGATATATGATCAAAGCTTTTTGATAGAGCATGCGGATATGATACATTCTATTCATAGGTGTCAGCCTTAATAAATCAAGCACAAGTGGGAGAGCAAGATAATATGTTCTCACGTTGGCCCGGTAATACACCAAAAATACAAGTTATGGCAATTTGGGAACTAATATTCGAATATACATCCGTAAGTCCGAAAGCTAATTGGAGAACCAACCTATTATTTGTAAGAGAACTGCCATTTACCCATTTTTCCACTAGCAACTTGAGATATTGGAAGTAGGACGAGGTATCGACAAAATCCTCTATTTTTGTACGGGAGAGTTCATGCTCTAAGTAGAATGACCTAGAGTTTTCATTGTCGGAAAAAATATTCTTCAGACGGGTCCACACTACTTCATCCATGGAGATTGGTTCGATAATTATGTGAAGAAAGTCATTGAAAATTTATAGTGTCATAGATCCATTGAAAAACCATGACATCGATGCAAGACCACAAATTGGGGTCAGTGCCTTTGACAGAATCAGACGAGGAAGCAGTTGGTCCTTTCGAGGGGATGATGTGATCCAAAACATGTAATGCTTTGGCATGAATTTTAAATAACTTAGCCCATGTAGTGTTGAAACGATATCAAATATTCACGTCGGCAACATGCAGATATTTTTGTGGATTTGTAGTAAGCAACCTCATTTCTTAGAAGGTGCAATCTTTCTGGGAGCTGGGTGAGCTGTTTTAAAGGGTAGAAATCTGATGTATAGGAGTGGTTTGCTCTTATATGAGGTGGCGGGCTCTTAAGATATAAGTATTATTATACCATCTCGGCCTTGAGAGTCGGGCCTCATGGTTATTGGGCTCTGATGGGCTAATATGGACTATCTTATGGGGTCCCAACGGACTAAATCTATGGACAGGCTTATTGGCCCATGGTTATTATGGTAATTCAGCGAGAGTTCTATTATTTATGGGAATTTAGCATACAAAAGAAATCCTAATTCTAAGTCGATCACTATTTATGATATTATAGTTATAGTAGGAGAGGAGAACCCTAGATTGGGAATACTTCTCTTATCTATATAAAGAGGACTCAGGCCTCAATCTTCTCTTTGAGTTGATTTCACATCCTACGTTTTTGAGCTCTCATATCTCACATACAGAGCTCTCGCATCTCCCTCGAAGAATCTCTAACTTAAGCATCCGAGGGCCTACGTCAGGGCCGTCCACCGCCTTTGTTTGGGTTTTGTTCTAGATCAGGTCGCCAGGAGCTTTTTTGAGGCTTATCAGGTCGCGGATTGCGTATTCAAGGTTAGCACTTACGATTCTTGAGGCACCAATTGTTTTGGTCGCATCAAGTGACGCCGTCTGTGGGAAATAGGGACATCGAGTCCTTGAGCAAAAGGCATGAGATTTTTCGCAAACAAACCATGGAAGGAAGCGGTGTCACACCTCGAAACTTGAATTTTGATGGGAAAGCAAGTAAGACAATGGAAGGATACATCGGGAAAGAACAAACACCACTGCTAGTGGAAACAGGCCAAACGATGACTAGACCACCATCCTCACCAGGAAAGTAAAGGATGAAGCATCCAAAAGAAGAACATATAAGAAGAAGACTTCGGACGTGATTAAAAAAAAATCCATACACATAGGAACAAAGGAATGGAGGAGCTACTGAAATACAAAACCTGTTATGTCGACAAAGGACTCCTCGAAAGCTTGATGGGATTGTATCTCCAGATAAACAAGAGGAGTTGGAGGATATTCTAGCAGGCAAGGCAAGTCGAGGTGATGGTGGTAAAGGAAAATATGATCGAAGAGGTGAGGAGTACACGCCGGAGCCATTAACTGCGGGCTAAAAAAGAAGCAGAGAATCCTCACCATGGAGGCCAAGTGACAAGCTACTTAAAAGTTTAGGAAGACTAAGATATCCGGTGGAATTTGTATCATCATTCGCTGAGGATTATATCGAGGATCGGTTACGCATGGATGGGGGGTCGCGTGGTCAACATATAAATAGTGGACCTAGTGGGATGAAAGGGAATACGTCGATCATGATTGGCAATTCAGGTTTGATGGATCACGGAAAAAATCTTATAAACGCCGAATTCAAGAGGAAGAGGAGGACGACAGTGATAGCGAGGAACCATTCATGGATTATAAGCTACGAAGTAGATCTTACAAACGTCGGGGTTGGATCTATGAAGCGGATGAGGACGATAAAGTGGGTCCAGGTATCCGGGACTTTAGAGACATGCAGAAGGCGTTACTATCTTTGCAAAAACAGGTCGCCAGAACTGGACCTAACGAATCTATAGAGCACCCTTTCTCAGAAAAGATATTAAGAGCAGCACTACCTCGCTGGTACAAAACATTAGAGTTTCAGTATGACGGGCTGTTTGATCCCACGCGGCATGTGAAGGGTTTCAAAAATGAGGCAGTACTAAGACAATACACGAATGATGCAGCATGTCGAGCCTTTTTATCCATGTTAAGGGGAATAACACAAGACTGGTTCCACCAGTTGCCACCGGGAAAAATCACCAGCTTCCAAGTCATGAAGGCGGCCTTTTTAAAGCATTTTGCTAGCGCTAAATGACACACAAAAACCAAACAATATCTCTTCGCAATAGTACAACATCCGGGGGAAATTCTGAAAGATTATGTCAATCGATTTACTAGGGCTACTCTATGATTACCAACAGCCACCGATGAGATGAAGGCTGGATCACTTCAACAAGGGTTAAGAAGGGAAGATTTATGTAAATCTCTGGCAAAACGACCTGCACAAACATATGAGGAAGTCTTGGACAGATGCGATAAGTATATGCATGTGGAGGAAACTGAGGATGAACTTAAATTGCATTTTGGGGTAGAGGTCGCAGACTCAGAAAAGGTTATCTCTAAGAGGTCGGAGCCCAGGAGAGAACCAAGACAAGCTGTTCGAGAACTCTTGACCAGTGGCACGGGTAGGGGAGCGGCAACTACAGCTGATATGAGAGAATGGAGAGAAGAAGATTTCACCCCCTTGGCATATCCACAAGCAAAGGTGTTCACAATCATAGAGCAGCAGATACCCAATGATGTCAGATGGCCAGAAAGCTATACGCGACTTCCCACTAACCCAAAATATGAGTTCTTTTGTAGGTTCCACAATAATTACGGACACTCCACCCAACGTTGCAGGCATTTGCGGGAGGAAATTGAAAGGCTCATCAAAGCAGGACACCTAAAGAAGGTCATATACAAGGATAGAGAACCACAAGAACCAATGCAGCCACTACCTCCACCACCTCCGGGAGGTCCGCCTCCGAACCAGGACGAGAGACAACAACAACAAGGAGGTCGGAAACGGAATGAACAAGGAAGGGCAGGAGGAAATAATAAAGGAAGGATCAACATGATTTTATGAGGTCCCACGGATGGAGACACAAATAATGCACAAAAAAGACATGCTAAGGCAGCTCGCCTTGGGCCATGTGAGGTCGTTGTCATTAATTGGCGACCCCCGACCTCGGGACCGATAATCTCATTTGGCCCTGAAGAACGGTGCGGCCTGCAGATGGAATATAATGATGCTCTGGAGATTGAAGCTGAGATAGCAAGACACGAGGTTGGAAGGGTGTTTGTAGACAATGGGAGCTCAGCTAACATCATATAATGGGAGTGACTAGATCAAACGAACCCGAAGGCAAAGGTACGACCAATAAATACCCCAATTTACGCTTTTAATGGTGCACAAGTTATCACTGAAGCGACCTGACACTCCCTTGTGTTTTGGGAAAGGGTGAACTGAGAGTAAAGAAAGATCTGAAATTTTTAATCATCAAAGGGAACTCGGCGTACAACGCGATATTAGGGCGACCTACCCTCAACATGTTCTAAGCGATCACCTCTACCTACCACATGAGTATCAAATATCTGGCGGGAGATAAGGTAGGGGGAATTGTATCAGAACAGCAGGTCATTAGATCATGCTATCAAATGACGGTTAAAAAGGGTTAAGTGAAAGCAAGCGGAAAAGAACATAAGACATTCAAGAAGTAATGATTAGCTCCAAAAAGATGAGGGATGAGGAGAATTATGTCCGCCCTCATTAATAACTCATGGAAATCTCACTAAAAGAGGGCAGGTCGGAGTGCACCACCAAAATCGAAACCCAGATGACAAAAACTATAAGAGATGAGCCGATAGCATTATTGAGGAAGTTTTGGGATATCTTTGCCTTCAAGGACGGAGAGTTACCTGGAGTATCCCCTGAGGTCGTACAACACCATTTGAATGCTGATCTGGAGGTGCGATCTGTTCGACGGAAAAGGAGACACTTCTGGGCAGAACTAGATAAGGTGATCGAAGAGGAGGTGCAGAAGTTACTAAAAGTGGGGCACATCCGAGTGATTCAATTCCTAGAATACCTGTCCAATGTTGTGATGGTGCCAAAACCTGGACAGAAGTGGAGAATGTGCATGGATCTTCGCGATTTGAATAAGGCATGCCCAAAATATCACTACCCACTGCCACGTATTGATCAATTTGTTAACTCGACCTACGGTTGTGAGCTGTTAAGCATGATGGACGCATCAAAGGGGTACCACTAAATTCCTTTGTCAAAGGAGGACCAACCCAAGGTAAGTTTTGTCACCTCGACAGGTACTTATTGTTTCGTGTCTATGCCGTTTGGGTTGAACAATGCCGGGGCGACCTATCAGAGACTGGTGGATAAGATGTTTAAGGACCTGCTAGGATCTACCATGGAGGTGTACATAGATGATATACTAGTAAAAAGCAAAAAAGTGGACTCACACATGGAGGACTTACGAAAGGCCTTTGTTATACTAAGACAGTACGGCATGCGACTTAATCCAAAGAAGTGTGCGGTTGGGACAGTTCCTGGGGTACATGGTGATAGAGCAAGGTATCGAAGTAAACCCGGAGAAAGTCTGAGATGTTATGGAAATGCCACACCCTCGAACGGTATGCGACATGCAAGTACTAATTGGTCGAATTGCAGGTCTCAGCCGTTTTATTTCCAGGTTAGCAGAAAATGGTGTGCCCTTATTTAAGACGCTCAGAAAGGGATCTAAGTTTAAATGGACGAAAGATGCTGCATAATCTTTTGATAAGCATAAAGAGTACCTAGCAGAAATACATTTACTTGACTCTTGGAGACATGTAGCTCTTCTTCCCGAGTTGTCAATTTACGACGAGCTTCATCCAACTCTTCTTGAGCCAAGGACAGCTGTTGTGTTTGTTTCTCTGCTTGAGCTGTCAGCTCATCGCATGTTTTTTATAGCTCACCATCGGAGGTCGCTGCCAATAGGTGGATGCACAGTGAAGTCATCAAAGGTTCCAGCTATGCCATGAGAAGTAACAAGATGGTGTTATAAGTCAGGTGTGTTATACTAAGATGTATTATATTATTCTGGGATACAAAGTTACCTGGGTCGCCACATGTTTTTAAAGGAGAGATTTGATCTTGTCGGCACTATCACACTGAGCAAGACCTTTTTCCAGGTCTGCGAATTTGAGGCAGATGTCTTCTGAAAGCGATGACGCTTGAGGATTGGAGGTGTCGGTTTTGAGGGAGTTCTCTCACTAGCTGTTCTTTTTCCTTTAACCTTATTGAGCACATCTCTAAGAGTCATTCGCTCTTCAGGGTCGGTTGGCTCCTCTTGACCATTTCTCGCAGTTAAGGCGAGATCCACCTCTTGATCGACATCAATGACAGGAGGTCGCATCGCCGACCTCACTGCCAAGTTTGAATAAGGTCGGATGGTGGCTCCTTCCTACGAGTTTGACGATCTACAGCTAGCAATGATATTCTCCGCGCAAATAAAAGAATATGTTAGTCTATTCTGGTGTGAGGATGAAATTAAAGGATTTAAATATGATAAAACCTACTGAATTCAGATCTTGTCATTTCCATAGGTCATTGGCTAAGACCTACAAAGGAACTCTCTCTGAATCCCACTTTGTGAGTCTCATCACATTATAGGGGCACTTTCTCCATTCAGAAAGTAGGTCAAAATACCGCTGATAAATGGAAGGCTATTTTTTAAGAGAGGGTACCGCGTCTTGCTCAGGGGTTGAGTTTTGCCATTCGGTGTCAAATGTCTAGGTTCCACTATTATGGATAAAAAAAGGATTTCGACACCCATTCATGCACTTTTGATGATGGGTTCACTAAGAAGCACATTTTTTGGCGTGAAGAAAGATAGAAAGAAACTTTTTGGTTCTTTATTTAAAAGAAAAAATGGAAAACCTGGGTTGGGTTGTACATTATGATATATACACAAAATTACATACCCAGGTAATCTAATAGAATTATGAGTCATTTGAAGCAGGGGGACTTTATACTTATTTGATATGGCAACCAAAAGCCAGTGTGGATGAATCTCGCTCTTAGGAGTTCGTCAAAAAGTGTGATATGATTGGGAGGAGGACGGCTCAGGTCAGTCTGGTTGATATTGGGGTAGACTGGTTTGGCTGTTTCTGGGAGGTTAAGTGCTTTTTCGAATCCTTCAAGGTTACTCCGATCAGGGAGCATCCAAGGGTTCTGAAGGGCTATTCTAGTAGCTCACGGAAGAGAAGGCAGGTCGGCGTGAGCCGACGGAGGTACTACGGTTACTGTGTTAGGAAGAGAAAAGTTAGAGGTATAAGGTATTATTGGTTACGTTGTGGTGCAGGTTCGGGTGTGGATGTGTTTCTCCTCTTACTACGGCGTTTTAGAGGGATTTTTATTAGAACCAGTATCAAAATCCATATCTGGGTTGGATAAATTAGGGTTTGGAAAATCAATTTTAGGTGGAGCTATATTCATTGTCAATTGGTTATGCAGTAGGGAGGGAATAAGACAAAAAAATTACACTCATCAAAATAGCAATTCACATAAAAATTGGAGTAATTACTATTAAGACAATGAATTAGGGGGACTTACTCATTATTTTGATCGGAAAATTTGGTACAGTTGCTCGGGTCTTTTGATTTTTTGAAGAAGCTCGAAGGTAATTTTTGTAGAGAAAAATGGCGTGGTTTTGCTCTTGTTTTGTGTAAATGATGGTAAGTGAAGGCGAAGAGGTGTTTTGTGTTGGGGCGGCGTAAAGATTGAAGAGACTTGAAGGTTTTTCGATAGGCGGGAAAGTTCGTAGGGTTTTTTGTGGGCTTTCATCTTTGGGCCCATGTGATTAAATATATTACGATGTAACTGGCTGACGACGCATGTCCGACATGCTACAGAGACGCATTTAATGATCTTAAATGAGAAGTGATGGCTAAGGGTACCATGCCTTTTTCAAAAGGCATGACTTTTTTTACTTCCATTGTAACTCGTGATTACATTCTACTTGGTTTCCTACCTCAACCAACCAGAATGTCGGGGACTAGTTGATACGACATCAAATATTCACGTGGGCAACATGCAGGTATTTATGTGGATTTTTAGTAAGCGGCCTCATTTCTTAGAAGGTGCAATCCTTCTGGGAGTTGGGTGAGCTGTTTTGAAGGGTAGCAATCTGATGTATAGGAGTGGCGATCTCTTATACGAGGTGGTGATCTCTTATGATATAAGTATTATTATACCAACACGGTGCTGAGTGGTAGCTCGGTGTTGAGAGATGGGCCTCATGGTTTTTGAGCTCTGATGGACTAATATGGGCTATCTTATATGGTCCCGACGGACTATATCTATGGACAGGCTTATTGGTCCATGGTTATTATGGTAATTCAACGAGAGTTCTATTATTTATGAGACTTAGCATACATGAGGAATCCTAATTCTAAGTCGGTCACTATTTATGGTATTATAGTTATAGTAGGATAGGGGAACCCTAGATTGGGAATACTTCTCTTATCTATATAAAGGGGACTCAGGCTTTAATCTTCTCTCTAAGTTGATTTCACATCATACGTTCTTGAACTCTCATATCTCACTTTTGGATCTCTCGCATCTCTCTCAAACACTCTCTAACTTAAGCATTGGAGGGCCTACGCCGGGGCCATCCACTGCCTTGGCTTGGGTTTTATTTTGTAAGAAGGATCGATCAGGTCGCCATAAGATTTTTGGAGGCTTATCAGGTCGCGGAGTACGTAATCGAGGTTGGCACTTACTATTCTTGAGACACCAATCTTTTTGGGCGCATCAAGTGTAATGACCTTTTTCAATCTCCAAAGTGACTTTGATAAAACTATTTATATTTGTAATGTTTAAGGCTGGATGAGAATTAGATGGAGCTGGTGGTGTTTTATAGGAAGGAGATTGAGACTCCATGAGTATTATTTATGTGGATGGGCGAAGGGAAAGAGAAGGAGGAGTTTTGAAAGTGGATGCTAAGGTGATGAGAATGAAAAGTGGGCTTCGAGGCCCAAGGTTCAAAATCTTCTAGTTGTCCCTAGAAGCGTAAATATGGTAACCGTAAGGCGGATTCCCCATGCTTGTTTATGGGCTAGATAGAGTATCTTGGAGAAGGAGAAACCCTAAACTTAGCAGTAGTGTATAAATAGGCTCTTCACCTATTGTAACTGTTATCATACAACGAGTTGATTTTAATACAAGCCTTTAATTTACAACTCGCTCCTTGTTAACTTTCTCGAGTGTATTTATTTACTTTCTCCTTGTACGACATCCTTGAAGGCTAGTTGGCTTAGCACGACTCTCACCTTCCATCGAGAAGCCGCGCACAAACAAACCAACGCCGCACGGCGCAACCATTTCTGTTGCCAGACTCGCTGCACCGTGATAGTTGGTATCAGAGCGCCATCTCGGTGTTTGGTCCATTAACTGTGTGAAGTCTAGGTCCAGATCTGAGGTGTACGAAAGAAGATAACAATGGACGGAACATCTACTATCAATCAGCGACATGAGGGGAAGAAGTCTCATGGACGATCTACGGATCTGGGGGCCACGATGGAATCCAGGGTGTTGAGGATAGAAACTTTTCTATCCGAGCGTGCTGTGGACTCGATCAACATTAACGAGATAACCGCTCGGGTCATGTTATTGGAGGAGGCTGGAAAATAAATGAGGAATGAGATGATCGACGCCATCAATGCACACTGTACGGTGATGAGGGATTAGGTTCTTGTGACGCTAAGAGATGAGATTCGTCTCTTATTTAACACACTACAGGAGGAGCACATAGGCCGTGTCATGGCCTTAGAGAGTAGGGCCGAAAATCTCGAGGGAAATTTTGGGGGTGGACCTAATCGTGGGGGTGAAATTGCCCAGATGGAGGTTCCACGGCCAGGATCATTCCGGGGCTCGAGAAGTGCAAAAGAGGTTGAAGACTTCTTTGGTCCATGGAGCGGTATTTTGATGACATCGGAGTTGTAGATGATGCCATGAAGTTGTAGTCCGCTCTATTTTTCTTGAGGGATATGGTGTTATTGTGGTGGCAGCATTGTGATGCTGAAATCGAGAAAGGAACCATGATCATGGTGACTTGGGAGGATTTCAAAGAGGCCCTGAAGCGCCAATACTACCCAGAGAATGCCGAGTTTGAAGCAAGGACCCGAATGAGGGATTTGACACACTCTACGACCATCAAGGAGTATGTTCGGAAGTTCAAGGAGGTGGTGCTAGAACTCCCTTCGTTAACAGAATAGGAGAAACTGTTCACATTCATCGGTGGCTTGAAGCTGTGGGCCAAGGTGGAAGTGCAGCGTGCCAGTGCACAAACTGTGTCGAAGGCTATTTTCGTAGCCGAGTGGTTGACCGAGGTTAGGACCGAGAAGTCCCCAAGTCAGGTCCAAGGAGGTACTCCGAGGAGTGGTGGGGGAGCAAGTTCGTTTCAACCATAGAGGAAGTACAACCCGGGAGGGACACAGATAAGCGGGGCATCTGAGCTAGGTATTATATTTCAGGTGCAGATCTCCGAACCATCAGTGGCGAGACTATCTGAATAGAGACAGATGGGTTGCAGCTGTTCAAGGAGAGGAGGCATCCGGTGAGGAGGATGTGGCTCAAATGAGATCCTTGAAGTTGTTGGGAGCAGTGAGGACCAGTGAAGTGCAGGCAAGATGGCCTCCCGAGGATCGATGTTCGTCGAGGTAGAGATTGGAGGCAAGGCAGTTCAGGCATTGGTGGACACTGAGGCAACGCATAAATTTATGCGGACAGAGGTTAACGAGACGTTGGGGATAGTGGTGACTCCAACGAGGGGATCCATCAAGTCGGTAAATGCGGTAACCAAGCCCGTTGATGGAGAGAAAAATGGGTAAGGGTATGCATAGGTGACTGGGAGGGATACGTTTCATTCACGGACGTGCCAATGGACGAGTATGACATCGTGTTGGGGTTATGCTGGCTCGACCAAGTTCATGCTTGCATGATCCCGTATTCCAACTCACTAGTTATCCTACACGATGAGGAAACAAGAGCCATCCATGCCAAGAGACAGTCAAAGGGGGCCTCAGTACTGTCCTTTTTTAGCCTACAGAGCTGGGTATTCAAGTTGTGGGGGTACCGCTCCCTCACCTCAAGGAGGGAATAAGGCGGAAATGGCAACTATCGCTGTTGCGCCAGATGTCGTATCAATACCGCATATGACTTCGGTGGGGGAGAATATCACGGGTAATGTCATGATGATCGCATCCCTGTCGGACATTGAGGGCCAGAATCGGGAAGACTCGGTCGAGGCTAGCACAATAAGCAAGGCACGCCCGGACTCGAGAGAGTTGGCTAGTGTACAAGCAGCACTCGACACTATTGTCGATAGATTGGCGGCGATGGACCAGAGGCTCACGCTTATTAGCCTGGAGCTGGCCACATTACGCCGTGACTCCGAGAGGCGGGAGGCTACCAAGTGCGAAAGCGCGCGATGACGCCTAAATCGAGAGCAAGCGAGGACGTGCGAGAGATACGTATACCCTGCGAGCCGTCGGCGGGCGGGACACGCCAAAACACCTTGATGGGCTCGGCCCATGACCCTGGGGAGAACGAACCTCCTCCTCCCAAAAAGGAAGGTGCCTAGCCGCACTCTACAAACCCTATAGCGGCGGACTCAATGCTTGGACGCAAGCAAGTGGGCTTCGAGGCCCAAGGTCCAAAATCTTCTAGTTGTCCCTAGAAGCGTAAATATGGTAACCTTAAGATGGATTTCCCATGCTTGTTTATGGGCCGAATTATGGGCTTGATAGAGTAGCTTGGAGAAGGGGAAACTCTAACCCTAGCAGTAAAGTATAAATAGGGTCCTCACATTATAACTGTTATCATACAATTAATTGATTTTAATACAAGTCTTTAATTTTCAACTCGTTCCTTGTTAGCTTTCTCGTGTGTGCTTGTTTTCTTTCTCCTCGCACAACATCCTCGAAGGCTTGTTGGCTCGGCACGGTTCTCACCTTCCGTTGAGAAGCCGCGCACGAACTAACCAACGCCGCACGGCGCAACCATTTCTGCTGTCAAACTCGTCGCGCCGTGACATTAAGCTCATGATACATAGATAGAAGAGATGATTGATATGAAAATGATCGGTGATGTGTTATAAAAGAATGATGGAATTTATAAAATGTACAAGTGTCTGTAATTGGTAAATATTCTAACATTAATACAGAGAATAATATTGTAATAAAATAGAATATTATATAATAAATACAAAGTATTTTTTTGAATACTTTCTAATTCTAATAAAAAACATATAAACAAAGAAAAGTTGAAAGTAATTTCATTTATCAATTGTCGACTGTTGATTTTTTTTAAACCAAAAAGTTTTGATGGTTCTATAAAAAGGCGTTCGACGTCCATTTCTTGTTTGGTGTGATTTGTTTTATTCTTCAATCATTTTTACTTGTTATTTATATTATAAAGATCTATAATGACATGCCGTGATTATTAACATAAACTTGTTTTTCTTCGCAAAGAACACTAATTACGGATTGCAAATTAGGTTCAATGTCAATGTTGTATTTGAAAAGTATTCAAGATTTTATTTTATAAAAATTATAAAAGATTTCAACAGTCTCGCTGGTTATTTTGCAAGGAACACATCATTACGGATTGCATGCTGGGTTCAATAGTCAATTTTGTGATTGAAAAAGTATTCGTGGTTTTTTTTTGGTGTGTGAATAAGTATTTCTAGAATCAACAATCACGTCGTATTTAGGTGTTTTTTTGTTTTTATTGTTTTTTTTTTCGTGGAACATATATTGAGGGATTGCACTAGGTTCAACAATTAATCAGAGTCGGCGGATACAGAATATTTTTTTTGTGAGCCACTGAGTTATCAATGTAAACAACGTAATAATATAAAATATAGTATAAAAATAAAAAAAAATTGTTAAAATTAAAATGAAAAAAATCACATTACACAACAAGTACACAATCTAAAATAATAATTAAATAAAAAATTATAAAAATTGTTCTCGTTGAGTTTTTATATTTTGCAATACTTACAAAAGTATCAATATTAACATTTAAAAATGAATCGTTCTCTAGATACGTAACCAAATAATTGTTAAAAAATAACAAATCAACACTTGAAAATTCATATGGATAGAACTCAACAAAGCGAATTAATTTTGTTATGTAAAAATTAAAAAATCATTGGCGGATAAAAGCAAGACATACAAATTAGTAATTTTACTTACCTCACGAAACCGATTTTCAAGTTCTTTCAATTGTGAGAATAATGAAAAACTTTCAATTGTAGCGTGCCACCACAAAATTCTCGTATTCGTGGGACAATTAAACCACAATATTCGAAGATTAAATAAAACAATCTCCCACAAATCAAGTTAAGGCACAACCATTTGAACAATTCAAAACCCAAAGTTATTTCATTTTACACCGACTAACAAATCCCCCAACAAAACTCTTAGAAAAATCGGGACAAAATTTCTTAATACAAGAGAGAGTTCAAATTCTCTACTTTAGTCAAATGTATAATTGAAAACTATTTCATACATAACTTTAAATTCTCTAATTCTAAGTAATTTAGATTAGGTTTACAAAATTTAAAGGGTTATTTTCCTTCGTTATTTTTTATTTTCAGCAGTCTTGTTTGTTTTCTTTACTAGTCATAATTTTTTTTTCTTTTTTTTTAATTAATTGGATTTGGGATTTGATAATTGAGAATTGCCTTTCTCTTCTTTGGGCTAACTGTCCATTCCACGATGTATGTGTTTGGTGGGGCACTTTATTAAAATTATTGTATTTTTTATTCTTTTAAATTTTTAATGCATAATTAATTAAGAAAATTAAAAATTTTGGTGGAACATATGCCCAGGCCCCACTATAGATTCGCATCTGCAATCAATGTTGCATAGAAAGTATTCTGGTTGTTCATATGAAATAGTATTCTAGAACCGACGGCAAGAAACTAAATAAGAAACTGAAAATCTTGACTGAAATATTGTTTGGAAATATAAAATCTAAGTATTTTATATTTAACAAGTCAAATAATGATACAAAGGACGTTAATATCTTTATATATAAGTTTTATTATTATTATTATTATTATTATTTATTTTTTTAATAATATTATTATTATTTAAAAAGTAATTTATTTGTTTATCTGCTTTACCTGTAGATGAAACTACACTTATAGACTTAGGAAGATTTGAAGAAACCAGTCAGGGATTCGAAAAGTTTAAATATGAAAAGTGAGAGTTGCTATACGAAATCAACAGTCCTATAAAATCCGAATTATATACAAAAAAAAAAAAAAAAAGAAAAAAAAAAGAAAAAGAAAAGGAAATAAACAGATTCAATTGGGATTCAACACACACAAAAAAAGACGGTTTGTTGAAGTCGTGCCCAAGTTACAGCCATGCACGCCTACTTGAGAGACCGACTTATGAATTGTATATAGTCAACATGTTTCATTGTAAAAAGAATACACAAATCCAGAGTTTAAACATACACACTGCAACTCATATACCTTATTATATATTGTTCCAAAATTTTAATGTTTCATATTGTTGGAATATGAAATATTAGGTTTATTATATTTCTCAAGCTATTAGAGATTTGTATACTTTAGCCTTTGAATAAAATTTATATAGCTTTTCGATTCCAAGGAGAGTTTATTAAAAAATAGTTAAGAATAATGTATAACTACTAACTACATTGGTAATGTAGGAATCAATATTTATACTTGTAATTTCAAGCGATACAAAGCTCAAACAATATATTAATAATATATTAAAGAAAAAGTTTTGAGATAGAAAAATTCTTTGTCGTATAAATAATCTTTGTTATTAAAAGATTTGGAGGTCTTAGATATTTAGATAAATTTAAACAGAACACAGATGTTAGTTACGATGTTTGAACATCCTTACTAACATCTACGTATATCTGAGAAACATTAAAAAACACTTAAGTAATTTTGTCTATGAGTTAATTAAACTTATAAAATATTACCTCAGGCTAGAAAAATTATCACTAGAAATAATGATATTGAGGTTAAATAACATTCAAGTAATTGTCTATGAGTTAAATAAACTCATAGAACGTGAGATATCACTAGAAATAATAAAATTGTTTTACAAATGAAAATAATTGTATCTAGTAATATTATGAAAAATCTCGTAAATTTCTTCAAGCTTGATCATACACAATCTTGAGTAACTCTCAAATGATGAGCGACATTTATTATATGTTGTAGTGAACTTTCTGTTTTTCTCGTCCTCTCGAATACTCCAACTTTCTTAAAAGAGTCCTAGTTCCATAAAAGAAAATATAGATAATTATTTTGAGATATCAAGTAAATAACGGTTCATCCTTCAGAACCCTATCACACCCCGCCTTGCTAATCTTCCCCTATAACGCGGCCCGAGCGCGCTCTTACGCCAGAAATAAAAGGTTCCAGCATGATGTAGCACCTCTTGATGAGAATCATCTTCACTTTGTCTCTTTCATCTTATTCAATTTCAAGAATTGAGAATACTCAGTCCCTTTACCGTTCAGATTGAAGAAAGATCAAACCATATGTTGTTAATAAGGAACTACTCTGTTGAGTTTCTAGTTGTATCCGATCTTCAATGGTATTCATCAAATTAATACCAGTGTCCAGAAGGGCAAATAACATATTTAAACAAAACAATTAATAGAATCTTAATCTAAGTAAATAAATAAATAAAATCATTTCAATTATTTAATTATTATTTGCTTCTACACTTATTTTATTCTACACTTATTTTATGTTACTACATAAAATATTTATCTAAATCATTTATATGTTTATTAATCGCACAACTTTACCGGGTTTTGCAAGTAACACATCATTACAGATTGCATGCTAGGTTTCAACAATTAACGTTGTACTTAAAAAAATATTCGAGATATTTTTTCTTGTGTGAAAAAGTATCATGTCGTATTTAGTTTTGTACAAGGAACATATCATTGTAGACTAGGTTCAACAATGAATGAAGTTGTATTTGAAAAATTATTCTAAATTTTCTTGTGAGAAAATATTCTGAATTTCAATAATAATATCGTATTCAGTTTTTTCATTTTTTTTTTTTATATTTAGTTTAGAAACACATCATTTGATTTGCACTCTAGCTCCGAATCCTATTTGGTTTATTGACTAAGGTGAATTCTTGAATTTAAAAAACAACCCGAAAGTTCGATTCCATTGAACACTCATTCATTAATGTCAAATATCGAATCAATTTCTTAAAAACCTTCATTCTTCGTGTCAATACTAACCGACAAAATTATTTAGATCACCGAAAAGTACATAGACACCGGCTCGGCTCTGAGAATTAAAATACAGTAATTGTTGGCCCTATAAAATGTGTACCCATAAAAGAAAAGAAACTAACCCAAAAAAAAACATGAGGATCTCATCATCAATCCGTTGTTTCATTGATCTCCCCGTGATACTCATCATCATCTCTCCTCTTCTCCCAACCGCCTTTTCTTCAGACAATGCCGGCAACAATTTCCGTGCCAGCATCTGCTCAGGAAACTATATTGACAATAATTACGCGCTAAGCCTCAAGTATCTCATGGCTGATCTCGCCGCCAACACATCGTTACATCATGGGTTCATGAATACATCAAGGGGCCAGGTCCCTGAGGATCGGGCTTACGGCCTCGCCCTCTGTCGTGGTGACATCTCGAAGCCCGTTTACTGTAGTGATTGTCTTACCCAAGCGGTCGCCAATATCAACTGTTCCCATAGCAGCGCAGCAATCATTTGGTACGATCATTGTTTGTTGAAGTACTCGGCCCAAAAGTTCTCCGGACAAATCGACACCGACAACAATTATTACATGTGCAGCGGCGACTCTGCAAGCGACGCGTTCACGAATGATGCCAAAGGCTTATTGAATAAACTAGCCGGAGAAGCTGCTAATCAAACGGACACCATGTTTGCCAATGGGACCACTAACGCATTATACGGGATGGTGCAATGCACCAGGGATCTTCACGTAAAGAATTGCACGGCTTGTCTCAAGGGTGCTATAGATTATCTTTCAAGGGATTGTTTGCCAAAAGTCAGTGGGAATTTTTTCTATGGGAGTTGCGTCGTGAGATATGATATTCATCCTTTCCTCCTCTAGTAAGTCGCGTGCTGCTCGTTCCTTTTGATAAGCCAAATGCGCCCTTTGTTAGAATATGGTTTATCATTGTGAATAAATTGTATTTCATTTTCTTGTATGTTTATAAATAATTACAAACCCCTTTTTATAGGGCTAGAAAAAATTTGTATAGGGAAAGAGGATAATCAGTATACTATCTTCAAGGATTTTGATTGATTCTTGTATGTGTGATTGATCCTGAGTTTCTGTCTAATTGATTCTTCTTTCCTTTCTTCCAACACTCCCCCTCAAGTTAAATCACGGGATCTCCGATACTCATGCCGAAAACTTCTGCAAAACCTTTGGAGTTTATGGCTTTCGTCAAGATGTCAGCGAGCTGGTTTTCAGATCGTACAAATGGTAGCGCCACGATTCTACCCTCGATCTTCTCTTTGATAAAGTGTCTATAAACCTCGACATGTTTCGTTCTGTCATGTTGCACTGGATTTTATGAGATATTGATGGCCTCTATTCTAAAAATCGCCCTAGGCGCTAGGCGCCACCAATCCGCCTACGATTTTCAAAAATCGGCCAAATAAATTGCCGGGCGCCCCAGGCGCTGCCTAGGCGCCTAGGCGCCAGACCAGTTTTTTTTTTTATGGACTGAAACGACGTCGTTTTGAGGCCTATTTTTTGATTATTTTGATTTTGTAATATATGTTATTGTATTTTTATTTGATTAATGAACTTATGAATTTATGTTGTTTGGAACTTTGAATCGAACAATAACTTTAAACTGTTGTGATTTCTTAATTTCTGTAATTCTTGGTGATAAATTTCTGGGTTTGTAATAAGAATAGCTTAAGAATAGCGAGAGGGAAGGGAGAGAGATACTTGGAAAGGAAGATATTTCTTGATGTAATGCTTAATTCATTCATGCTTCAGCATCATACCTAAATACCACATGGAGGGGACCATTTGAAGTGTACTGTTGGTCCCCTAAAATACAGAAATAATAACAACTTCATATCCTTATCTTACTAAGCAACATAAATGGAAAGGATGCTAAATGGACTTCTAATAATAATATTAAAGTTGTTGGGCCTGACTCCTAAAAATACTAATTGAGTCGCCAGTATAACTCCCAAAATGCAACGGGCCCAGTCACTTGATTAAAGAGAACCCATCCGACCCGTTTCTGCCATGCTGAACCTTTTTGCTGATTAATTCGCCCGACCCGGATTCAATTGCCATATCGTTCTCTTACTTTACTAAACAACCAGATCCCCTTTTCATTTCATCTCCCTCACCCAAAGCCCTAATACCTAAATTTCCCAAATTCCCCAATTTCAGAATCTGACATGACAATACCCCTCCCCTCTTATGATCCTTGTCCCAAAGGATCAAACTTGGGAAAACATCTGCGCAGAAACTTTTCATCCTCCCAAGTGGATTGCTCAATTCCTCCATCGCACCAGGTAATCAGAAATTGTTGTATCATTTCCCTTCTTCGTCGTACCACCCTCTGACCAATCGTCTCTCTTGGTGCGACTAGGTATTCCCCGTCATCATCTGTGATAGGCAGTTCCGGTGTAGGCAAGTCCTGCAGTGTGGGACCGAGCTTCTTCTTCAGAAGAGACATGTGGAATACAGGATGGATCCGGGAGCCATCTGGAAGCAATAGCCGGTAAGCGACCTCTCCTACCTTCTCAATTATTTGGTATGGTTCGTAGTATTTAGCTGATAACTTGAGATTTTTTCTTAGCACCATCGAATTTTGCCCGAAAGGCTGAAACCTCAAATAAACCCAATCCCCTACCTCAAATTGTCTCTCTGCTCTCTGTTTATCTGCGAAAAATTTCATTCTTTGTTGTGCATGTAGTAGGTTTTGTTTAAGGTCTTGAGTTAACTGTTGTCTTTATTGTATGAACTCATCAGTGTCCTGGTGTTGGGTAAGTATATGTGTCTCCAAAAATGTGGAGGGGGGTTGGTAGCCATAGAGAGCTTGAAAAGGGGTACTTTGTAAGCTAGTGTGATAGTTGGTGTTATACCAAAATTCTGCCAAAGTTAACCATTTTGCCCAGCTTTTAGGATTTTGCTGCACCATACACCTTAGGTAGTTCTCTAAACACTGGTTCAATCTTTCAGTCTGACCATCTGATTGAGGGTGGTAAGCTGATGTAAAGTTTAGTTGAGTTCCCATGGTCTTAAATAGCTCCTTCCAAAAGGTACTAGTGAATACCTTGTCTCTGTTACTAACAATATGCAGGGGTTGCCCATGTAACTTGTAGATGTAGTCCACAAATAGTTTAGCAACTGTACTGGCTGTGTAAGGGTGTGTTAGGGCTATGAAGTGGCCATATTTGGTGAACCTATCTATCACCACTAGGATTACATCCTTCTCTGCTGATTTTGGCAACCCTTCAATAAAGTCCATTGAGATATGTGTCCAAGCCTGATGGGGTATAGGAAGGGGTTGTAGCAGGCCTGGGTAGGGTCCATTCTCTCCCTTGCTCCTAGCACAAACATCACATTGTTTAACCCAACTCTCTACCTCTTTTTTCATGAGTGGCCAATAGAAGACCCTGCTAACCCTCTTGTAAGTCCCCATAATGCCAGAATGCCCACCATAAGCTGTGTTGTGCATCTCATATAGGATAGTGTGCCTGAGTGTAGGGTCCTTTCCCACTCCTATCCTCCCCTTGTACTTAATGATCTCCCCCTGTAGCTCAAATTCAGGATGTGCCTGTGGGTTCAAAGATTTGGCTGCCAGGATTTTGGTGAAAAATGGGTCTTCTGAATAGCTGTCTGACACCTGTTGTATCCATGTAGGGGTGACAGTAGATATGCCATAATTGATTTTAGTAGGTAGCTCCTTCCTGGAGAGGGCATCTGCAACCTTGTTATCTACTACCTTTTTGTATTGAATTTCATAATTAAACCCCAGTAATTTAGTTATCCACTTTTGCTGCATAGGGTTCATAATTCTCTGGTCCAAAAGATGTTTAAGAGCCTGTTGATCTGTCTTGATGATAAATTTGTACCCTTGCAAGTAATGCCTCCACTTTTGGATAGCCATTAGCACTGCCATGAATTCCTTCCCATACATGGATAGCCCTTGGTTTTTTGAACATAGAGCCTTGCTCATGTAGGCTATTGGTCTTCCTTCCTGCATGAGAACAGCCCTCAGTCCAATGCCACTTGCATCTGTTTCCAGCAGAAATGGTTTGGAAAAATCTGGGAGAGCCAATACTGGTGTTGTGCTCATTGCTCTCTTGAGGTTGTGGAAAGCTTGTTCTGCTTCCTCAGTCCAAATGAATCCCCCTTTTTTGAGTAGACTGGTAAGTGGCTTGCTAAGCAACCCATACCCCTGCACAAACCTTATGTAATAACCTGTGAGTCCAAGAAACCCTCTAAGTTGTTTGACATTGGTAGGTCTAGGCCAGTCCACCATGCCAGCAATTTTTCTAGGATCAGTAGCTACTCCCCTTTTTGATATAATATGCCCCAAATACTCAATCTGTTCCTACTCAAAGTGACACTTGTTCCTTTTTGCATAAAGTGTGTTTCCTTAATAGAGATAGAACTGCCTTCACATCCCTATAATGGTCCTCTCTTGTCCTGCTGTAGATAAGAATGTCATCAAAGAAAACTAGGACTGTTTTCCTTAGCATAGGTTGAAAAACCTGGTTCATCGGGGATTAGAATGTTGCAGGTGCATTGCACAGCCCAAAAGGCATCACTAGGAATTCAAATTGCCCATGATGATTGTTGAAAGAAGTAAGGTACCTATCTTCAGGCCTCATTAATATTTGGAAATAACCTGATCTTAAGTCAATTTTTGAGAAATACTCAGCTCCCTGTAATTCATCTAATAATTCATCAATGATGGGTATAGGGTAGTTATGTTTGATGGTAAGGCTTTTCAGATACCTATAATCTACACACATCCTCCAAGTGTTGTCTTTCTTCTTGACCAAGAGTACTGGTGATGCAAATGGACTGCTATTGTGCTGAATAACCCCTGATTCTAGAAGTTCCTTCACTATCTTTTCAATCTCATTCTTCTGGTTGTGGGAAACCCTATAGGGGTACTGGTGCTTAGGATTACTACCATCTTTTAGTATAATAATATGCTCAACCCCTCTGACTGGTGGTAACCCCCTTGGTTCTTCAAACACATCTTGAAATTCTAGCAGCAGCTCCTCCATCTTATCATCTGTTTGTTCAACCTTAGGTATGACTTTAACCCAATACATCTCCTCAATCTGAGTAGGTACCTCTTGGTGAACCAATTTGTAAAGGGTAGGACCATAAATAATTTGGCACTCAGCAGGTGTAGTAATAGCTTGGATTTTCACCCTCTTCCCTAAAAGAGTAACTATGAAAGTCATCCTGTCATAATCAAACTCAATAGGGGTACGAGCCTTCAACCAATCACCCCCCAAGATCAAATCACAGCCATCAGTAGCCAGAACCCTATGAGAAAAGGTAAAGGAGTGGCCCTGCATTTTCCATTTGAACCCCGCAACCCTATCAGAGCTGACCATTCTTTGTCCATTAGCAACCTTGACCAAGATAGGTTTGACCTTGTCTAGAGTGCAGCCCAGCCTTCTTGCAGTAGATTCCTGTATAAAACTTAGAGTACTACCTGTGTCAATAAGTATGTGTATCTTCTCACCACCCACAGCACCATTAAGCCTCATAGTGGTGACTCCTCCCTCTCCTGATATAGAATTTAGAGTCATCTGGGCCTCTTCCATTGAGTCATTATCCTCCTGCTCCTTTTCTTCATTGTGTATATAGTTCAGTTCTTCATCCTCAGTCATGATCATGTATGAAATCCTATTTTTACACATGTGTCCATTGGAGAAAGGCTCATCACAATTGTAGCAAATACCTTTTTCCCTTCTGGCTGCCATCTCTGATGCAGTTAAGAGTTTAAATGTTGGCTTACTAACATTCTGGTTTGGTTTAGTTACACTTCCCATTTCACTCCTCCTCATGTTAAGTGGTGAGACAGGCTTAGGAGTGTTCCTGAACTTCCTTGACAGGGCCTCCAAGGTCAGAAGCTGCCCTAATTCAATGGTTTGCTGCAAGGTTGTGGGCTCAAAAATGTGTATAAATGCCTGCAGCTCTTCACTTATCACCCCTCAATGTCGAGTGAATCACATCTAAAAATTCATCATAACTCATATCGTGAATTGATGCGTAAGTGATCGTCTCTTCCCCAAGCATGTAGTCTTTTCTTTCCCAATAGCCACGATGCACAATAGTAAACTGAGTTAAATTCGCATCCTCCATCTGCCATGAAAAGAGAGAGGTTAAGTTGGGACCGAACATTATCTGGGATTGGAGAGATAGGTGTAAACATGTTTGAGTCGAGTAGTGTACAATATTCGGGGCAAGATGTAAATTTAGGGTCGACCAGTGTTTCTCTATATTTGATACGAGTAGTATATTTATGTTTGGGTCGACTAGTCAATAATGTTTGGGGCGAGAAGATATATTAGGGTCGACAAATAAATTTGGAAGTTCAGTCCGATTGGTATAAACATGTTTTGGGCCGAGTAGTATAAAATATTGGGGCGAGATGTACTGTTAGGGTCGAACTGAATTTTTATATGTTTGTTTCGAGTAGTTTCAATAGGTATGGGTCGAGTAGTAACTAATGTTTGGGGCGAGAAGATATATTAGGGTTGACAAATAAATTTGGAAGTTTGGTCCGATTGGTATAAACATGTTTGGGCCGATTGGTATAAAATATTGGGGCGAGATGTACTGTTAGGGTCGACCTGTATTTTTATATGTTTGGTTCGAGTAATGTGAATAGGTATGGGTTGATTAATAACTAAAGTTTCGATCGACATTGGATGTTTGGGCCGAGTAGTTCAACTAATTTTGGGTGGAGTTGTAAATAATGTTTGGGGCGATAGGTTATGTTAGAGTCGACCAATTGAAATAATAGTGCTCGACCAGAATTACATTTCTACCTTCACAATGCGGATAAGTACTGTAGCACAGCAGATAACAGAAAACCCTACGAATTACTGTAAGGCCAAATGGTGATGAATTTTAAATACAAAACTTAATAACTTACATTGTGACTGCGGAGATCTCAAATTTTGATTCTCTCAACCGAAATCGCCTTCAAGTCGCCTTGAAATAGCCATTTTTTTTCTTCCGATTGACGAGTTAATGGACGATAATATTAAGACGTTTGGGAAATTTTATCAACTTTAATCTATTCGAAACTTTAATCTCTTCGACCAGAACCAAAGTAGGGATATTTTAGTCTTTTCCAATTGAAAGTGGGTAGAAAAGATGTTTTGTTCACTTGTGGGTAAAAAAGAGTTTTGCATTGGCTAAATGAGTAAAAAAGACACGGCCTCTTCTTTAATATATTAATATCTCTCATATGTCGGATTACAAACTAGCACTAGCATTTCATCGGTGTGATGCAGAATCCCACATCATAACAATTGTTGTTGGTAGGGATATTAAATTACTTACTGTCCATTCTTTTTTATTTTGTTTTTTTACGAATTTGGTTAGCAAATTCGGATTTTTGGTGCTTCTTTTTTAGTATTGTGGTGCTATTTCTTCAGTGTCATGGTGTTGTTGTTAGTTATTTGTGTGCTATCGTTTTCTCATTGTTTTCTTCAGTATAGTAATGCCTAGTTTTTCAAATTATTAACATGAAAGCATTAACTCCTAAATATTATTCTTATCTTAATTGTCGTAGGTTTGTCTTAACTAATAGCGTGTATATTATTTTCTATTGACCTAACTTGTTGTACAAGCTTATGTACTCTATTTATATCATGAATTTTCTATTGACCTAACTTGTTGTACAAGCTTATGTACTCTATTTATATCTATGAATGTGAATGGCAAACCCCAAGGGGGGATTATATGGATTATCTTGTTCTAATATGGTATCACGAGTCTAAAACCCTAATCCCACCCTCTCCTACCTTTCGCTGCCCACCCTACCGCCGTTCTCCCTCGGCATCTCTGATCCTTCACACAAGCCGCGTATCCCCTCTCGATCACCATAACCAATGTCGATGGTGACGGTTCTACAAAGGAACAGACCACCTCCACCGGATCTGCACGTCCGTCGTTTCACTCGACTCTCGCCATTTCGAATATCAAAAATCTGATTGCCATAACGCTTGATGTTTCGAATACCAAGTACAACTCATGGGCGAAACTATTCAAAGTCGCGGCCCGTGCTCATAGGGTTCTCGATCATATCGACTCCAACATTCCCCGCCCTGCTGATGTTGATGACGGCCTTTGGGATCAATTGGATGCCATTATCCTTTAATGGATTTACGCCACGATCTCCTCTGAACTATTGCTCACCATTCTTGAGCCGGACTCCACCGCTCTCTCGGCATGGACTCGGTTAAAGAACATATTTCATGACAACAAGGAGTCCCACTCAATATATCTCCAAAACGAGTTCTCCCGGTGCCGACTTGAGGCATTCCCGTCGGTCTCTGCATATTGCCAGCAACTCAAGGATATTACTGACCAATTGAAGAACGTCGATTCCCCCCTTACTGAGCGGCAAATGGTCATTCAGATGATTGTCGGGTTGTCACCTGAATATGATACGGTAGCGAGTTTTATCCAACAAACAAACTTGCTACCAGATTTTGCCAAAGCCCGGTCCATGATTCTCTTAGAAGAGACACGTCGGGAAAAGAGAGACTCCATTGCTGCGGAATCCAAAGCTCTTGCTGCCACTGCTGAACCATCATCGGCCGCAAATTCCGACAAGAACAATCAGCCCCAACAACCGGTTGACCAATCAGGGAGGCAACAGAGTTCGGGCCGCGGGCGGGGCCGAGGTCGCAGGAAAGGTCACGGCTGCGGATCCGGCGCGATCCATTTTCAGCATGCACCCTATGGGTGGATGCTTGTCCCCGGTCCCTCTAAACAGCAACAACCCAATGCTTGGCCGTTTTTAGGGTAGAACTCGTTGATGTGCCCATTCCCATCCATGCCATCCCCGGGTATTCTTGGAGCCGCTCCCCGCGGCCAATCTCCACAGGCCAATGTAGTTTTCTCGAACCCGAATGTGGGATACATTCCAACCATATGAAGGGGAGAGCAAAAATGAGATATCATATTAATCGTGGAGAAATAATTTACGAGTATGCAAATTTTAAAGAGGAACGAATTGGTGAGGTTTCCTATCGTTCAATTGGTGATGGGTTCAAAATGATATTGTTTCTACTGCTTATGATGTAACAATAGAGTCCAACTACTGTATACGCCTGTTGATATTAATGAAGTGCAAAATGCGAAATAAATTATTTACTATCATCATTTTTGTTTGATAGGATTTGAGGAATCTACTGACTCATTAGAATGAAAAAAATCATATATAAATCAATCATCTACTTGAGGAGGTAGATTAAGGACTCCAATAAACTCATGTTTTCCCATTTATGTATCTCTCAAAAATTTTATCTTGCAATTATTGATGTTAGTAGTAAAAGGTTCATATCGAATCAATTTCAGCTAGTTGTGGATTGATAGAAGAGCTGAGTTTACGATATATGAATGTTCAAAAATAATTTCTAAATTTTCTCCCTATATTTTTATTTTTCCACTTAGAAAGTGAGTCCATGTTTATTTGCCCACTTTGAAATTCAATCATTGATAGATCGCAGTCCACATCTAGTGAAAGAAATTGCTAGAGAATTTTCCAAGTACTATTGCGCAAGTGCTCGTCCAGCTATCTCGTCAGCCTGATCGCCGGAGTGATTTGTGCAATGGGAAAGAAAGAAAAGTGAATAGGGAATCTGAATCAATTTACTTTTAATGTCAATTGAGATTTTTTTTTTCTTTTAATCTTTCTTGAAAATTCTTAAAGATGTGTCCTGTTTTAATCTTGATGGGGGATTTTTGTGAATTTAATTAGAAATTCAAAAAAAATGGTGTTGTTTTGTGTGTATTGTTGTGTTGTTTCTTTAGTGTCATAGTGTTGTTGTCGACGACCTTCATACGCGCACCAGCAGGAAGCAAGCAATAGTCAACGATGACAAGCGGCAGATTCAGGGCTTGATAAAGTCTACGATTGGGTTTTGATTTTTAGGGTGAGATTTAGCCTTGTGATTTTTGTCATCTAAACGGCAGTCTAAAGCAAAGGTTTGTATCCGCGAGTGAAATTGTCGACGTTGGTGGTGGTTCATTTTTTAGGCCTAAAATCATAGACGACTTTGCAGGTTTTAGATGAGTAATAGATTTTTAATTTTCTGATCGATGACTGACGTGTTTTGTTTTGGTTTGAAATTTTTGTCAGTTTGGTTAGATATGGTTTGCGAATACAGATTTTAGGAATTTGATTAGAAAATATGGATTTTTTGTGCTATTTTTAGTTTATATTGTAAAGCATCATTATTAGTATATAAAAAGAGCAGTGTTAATATATAAGAACAACAATATTTATATTTAAAATTAGCACTAATGTTGGTATATAAATTACCCTTTAATATTTTTTTAAACAATATTGTTAATATAGAAAACTAACACTACTAAGTATATAAATATAACATTATTTATACACAAAATTAGCATTATTATTTGTATATAAAGCACAATTTAATAGTTATTATGTTAATATATAAAAATAGCACTACTAGTAAATAAAAGTAGCACTGTTTATACATAAAAACAACACTACTGGAGAGATAAATATTTTTTACCATTGATTTTTTTTACCATCGAGAAATATTTTTTTACCATTTATTTATTTTTTTACATTTTAAACTATGCAACATGGATCTTAAACTGTAGATATTTTAAAGATAATTAATTTGGTATGTTTTTTATTTAATTCAAATAACAAACGAAAAAGTTATGGTATTTTTAAGAATTGAGTTTTCTTTTTAATTAAAATTTGCTTAGGTGGCAGCAGTTATTGACGAAGTTTCTAGTGCTGCTTTTATAGACAAAAATTTCTGAATTTATTCACCCATTGTGCTAACTGATAAACAATTCAGTGTTATTTATAATATTGACAAAAGTGCGAAAATACCTTTATATTATTGTATTATAAGGATCTTCTTATGTATCTTAATCTGGATGTGAGAACCTGATCTAGAAAATATTGTGTCTGACGTGTGAAAAAGTTATGCGGATAAGAAAAACAAATAAAGAAAATATTAGTCGATGTTCCGAGTCGAATTTGTCTTACATCTTATGTTTAGACAACTTGCACATACGAGGATTATATATGTTTGACTGCTCATTTTATTGATGCTGATTGGAAACTAAATAGTTCCATACTCTCTTTTGCTGATTTTTCTCCTCCACATACGGGAGTTCAGTTGGCAAATAAAGTTTTTGAATTGTTGAGCGAGTGGGGATAAGACAAGAAAATATTTTCATTAACATTAGGCAATTCTGCTAATAATGATTGCATGAAAGACATTTTGTATTATTAACTTTGTATTCAAAATAGTCTGCTATATGATGGTGAATTTTTTCATATTTGTTGCTCTGCACATATTTTGAATCTTATTGTACAAGAAGGTGTGAAAGTGGCTATTACTGCTTTATGTAAGATTAGACAAAATGTCAAATATGTGAAGGGGTCGGAATTCAGAACGAAAGTATTCGAAGAGTCTGTTAAACAAGTGGGCATTAAAATGGGATTTCATTTCAGGTTGGATGTAACAACTAGGTGGAACTCTACATACACGATGCTTGAGAGTGCTTTGAAATACCGATGTGCATTTAGTAGACTTTCTATGACTAATAGTAATTATACTTTTAATCCATAGATTGAAAAATGGTACAGAGCCGAAAAGATATTTGACTTTCTCCATCCCTTTTATGAGATTACTAAGTTGATATTCGGTTCCTCTTACCCGGCCTCCAACTTGTATTTCATGCAAATTTGGAAAATTGAATTCTTTTTGTTGAATAATCCGAATAATGAAGATATTTTCATAAAGGAGATGGTCAAGGAGATAAAAAAATTGATAAGTATTAGATAGTGTAATTCTTGCACTTTGGGTTGTTCTTGATCCCCGTATTAAATTCCAGTTGCTGGAAATGTGTAATAATAAGGTTGATTTAGGTAGCGCTTGTGTGAAGATAGATAATGTGAAAGAAAAGTTAAACATGTTGTTTGAATAATATTCAAAAATATCAAAAAATGCCACAAGTTCTTCATCGCACTGTACATTCTTCTCAGCCTAGAGCAAGCGAAATTGGATTAGATTCATATGATCCTACTGGTGTAAGTTTATTTTTTGTTTATATTAAATTTAGAATATTTGAATACCTTCAAAATATAAATATTATCTTATACATCTCGTGTTTGTCTTTTTTATGCATGATTCGATAGGTTTTTAAGATGTTTGACAGTCAAGTTATTTACAAGGTTGGAAAAAGTCAGTTGGGTATGTACTTGGATGAGACAAAGCCTGAATGTAGTCAATTTCAGAATTTGGATGTCTTACAATATTGGAAAGACAACAAATATAGATTTTTCGATTTAGCACGGATGGTTTCTGATGTTTTGAGCATTCCTATTACCATGGTGGCTTCAGAAGGTGCATTTAGTATAGGTGCTCGAGTTCTTACCAAGTATAGAAGTTGTCTTCTTCCTAAAAATATCCAAGCGTTAATTTGTGCGCATAAATTTGTTACATTGTCTCATTCCCATCGGGAAGTCTAATTTCTACGTGTTTTATAAACTATACATACACATATACATACATAGATACATACATATATATATATATATATATATATATATATATATATATATATATATATATATTATATATATATATTCCAACTTTAATATATATATTCTTCTTAAAGTTTAATATGTATATATATATATATACAAACACAACACATATATATGCTCATATTCCTGCTTTAATATATATATAATATATGTGCATATATTCTTGTTTAAGTTTAATATATAATTATCATGTGCTAAGTTTCTAAATTATTTTGTGTTTTATAGATGATGTTGATGTGGAGACGATATAAGGAACGTCGATTGGAGTGGGTTCAACTACTTCTGAGGTTGAAGATCAAGGTGGAGAAAATTAGATGGATATTACTTGGTTTGGACTTGATTATGTTTCATTTGAGTCCGATTGAATGGTTTGCTGGAGTTTGGTTATTTGAATTTTGGATGGTTTCAGTTTGATTTGGACATGGATGTGATTTTTCTAATGGTTTATAATTTGTATGACTTTTGAATGGTTTGTACTTTGTATAATTATCTTTAGAATGCATTGCATGACTTTTAAATGTTATGTATCATTTGTATCACTGTTTTGGTTAGAATATGTATTTATGTTCTATGTGAATTAGAAATTGGAATTAATTCGGTTTGGTGCCTATTTGCAAGTTTAATTTTGGGACTGTCCAGCTCGTGGGTTTGCCAGTTGACCCGCAGGCCATCTGTCACGGACCGCAAAAATATGTCAGGCCTGCACCCCCCCCCCCCCATTTTAGAGAAGCCCGTGACGGTCAGAGCGGGCTGGTCCATTTGATGGTGCTAAAATACAACACAAAGAGTGGAGTCCCCAAGAAATCAATTATATCCAATGATGTTCCTTTAAAACAAAAGCATGGGTTATTTGTCAGTGAGAAAATAATAATTCGTGAAAGTAAAATATTCTATAGATCAGTCACTCTCAAAATCTCTAAAAGAGATTCGTCTTGAAGACAAACAGGTATAGTAACTTTGCACGTGCACCAAATAATCAGAAAACTAGGGTTTCAGAATGGCCAGATCAATGTGTTTTAGGAAATGACAATAATCTGGTTGATGTAAATATCAAAGTCGCTATGAGATTTGAGATACAAGAGAAACTTATAGTAGAAATTTCACAGTAGTCGACAACACTTATGCCTCAACAGTTGCTCTCTCTATCTCAAAAATATAAATTTAAAACCTAAGTCAGTAAAAGAGTGTCGGAAGCACTCATACTGGGTAAAATGGAAATAAAAGATTGAAGTTAATCTCGACTCAATAAATAAAAGAAATGTTTTTGGCTATATAGTATATACACCTCAAAATGTTGTCCTAATAGGATATAAATGGGTGTTCATACGAAAGAGAAATAAAAGTAATGAGGTGGTGAGATATAAAATGAGATTAGTTGTTCTAGGGTTTCCGTAGAGACCTACGGTATTGATTTCGATCAACATATTCTCCATGGTATAACGTTCCGTTATTTAATATTTATGGCAGCAACAATAAATTTAGATATGTAGGTAATGGATATTGTGACAACATATTTATATGGGTCACTAGATACAAATATCAATATGAAAATCTTTGAAGGATTTAAATTTCCCAAAATGATGGAAAATATAAATCTCAACATGTGCGATATTAAATTGAAAAGACTATTATATGGTGTTAAACAGTCAGGTAGAATGTGGTATAACCGACTGAGTGAATTCCTTATGAAGAGAGAATATATGATAATGATGCATATCATTGCGTGTTTATAAAGAAATGATTGAATGGGTTTCATATCATTCCAGTTTGTGTAGACGATATAAATATTATTGGAATATATAATGAAATTGAGGAAGATGGCTCGTGCTTGAAGATGGAGTGAAATGAAAGACTTGGGTAAAATCAAGTATTATCTCGGCTTGCAACTTGAGCATCTTCCTGAAGGAATTTTTGTGCATCAGTCAACCTATTTGGAGAATATTTTAAAAAGATCTTATATGCATAAATCTCATCAATTAAGCACGGCAATGGTTGTCTGAAACCTTGAAGAGGAAAAGGTCCCATTTAAACCTAAAGAAGGCGGAAACTTTAGGACCAGAAGTTCCTTACTTAAGTGTCATCGGCGCATTACTTTATCTTGCAAATTGCACTAGACCTGTTATTGCTTTTTCAGTTTTCTTGTTAGCAAGGTTAGTGCTTCCCTTACAAAAAGACATTGGAACGACATTAAACATATTTTGAAGTAGTTTCAAGGTTCACGAGATCTTGGTCTAATTTATAGAAGAAATCAAGATATGACATTGATGGGCTACTCGAATGTTGGTTATATGTCTGATTCCCACAATGTCAGGTCCTATACTGGTTATGTATTTCTCTTTTGTGGTACTGCAATTCCCTGAAGATCCGTTAAACAATCTCTAGTTACCACTTCTTCATATTATGGCAATGTAGTTAGTCTACATTCATTGTATTTAGCTATGATAATGTAGTTAGTCTACATTCATTGTATTTGCCTTGTCTACATTCATTGTATTTAGCTAGTCTGTAACTATATATACTTGTGAATAATGAATGGTTCTATTATCCCTTCAATCAATCTTCTATATGGTATTAGAGCCACTAAAAGGCCTACGCCTCTAAAATCTAATTTATCTAGCATAACTCAGTCATGGCTTCCACCGAAAATAATACGTTCGGCGCCACCGCCAGTGCCTCTTCTACCGCCCTTGTGGCTATTAACCCGGCTGTGCAAGCCCCTCTCAAGCTCTCATCCACGAATTAAAATGCCTGGAGCTTCTAATTTCGAGTACTACGGCCTTTTTGGATTTGTTGATGGATCTAGTTTATGCCCTCCTACCGCCGATGATACCCCCACCATGGTTGCCGCTCGAGACTTATGGACCAGGATCAGTTGATCCTATCAGCCATTATTGGCGCCCTTGATCCCACGCTCATCCATATTATTGCGTCTTCTCTCACCTCTGCCGATGCATGGCGCATCCTCCAGAATACCTACGCCAAACCCACTCGTGGTTGCATCACCGCTCTAAAAAATAAGCTTCAAAATCTGGTGAAAGGATCTCAGAGTATCACCACTTTTATGATGGGCATAAAATCCATTGTTGATGAACTTGCCTTGATGAACGTTGCCACTGATCCAAAGGACCTTGCGATCAAAATTCTCAATGGATTAGACGACTCTTATCGTGAAATTGCCAACGTAATTCATGCCCGTGAAAATTCCATTTCCTTTGATGAGCTTCATGAAAAACTTCTTAATTATGAAGCTAACCTTGCGACAAAGTCTCAGCCATCTCTATTGGCCCCAATGACCGCTTTCTAGGCCAATAACTCCGCTAGCCAACAACGCCCCTCATATCAGCAGGCTTCCCCGCGTAACTTCTCTAATCAACCGCCGCGGAACAACAACAACTCGCAAAACTTTGGTGGTCGCGGATACTCTCAACACTTCGGTGGTCATGGTCACGGCTATCAAGGAAAGTGCCAATTATGTAACCAAATGGGCCACAGCGCGCGATGATGTCCCTCCTTCCACAGCAACCCGCTCATCGCCAGCACTCCCCAACAACAGTCAGCGTACTGGCCACAACAGCCGACATATGCACCTTCGACCAACACTGCTTCCGCTTCCCCCACATACTCTTTGGCTCTTAGACTCGGGGGCATCGCATCACATTACAACTGACCTTTCCAGTTACTAGGGCTCGGATGATGTCTTCATCGGTAACTGAATCGGTTTGTCCATCTCGCTATTGATCCTTTTGGCTTACAACTATCTAATGCTTTATGTGTACCCAATATGTCCCGAAATCTCATTTGTGTATCTCAAATTTGTTTACTGAATAATGTTGATGTGGTATTCCCCGTCTCTGATTTTTGGGTGAAGGATCGGCAAACAGGGGCCACAGTTCTCCGCGGACCACATAGGGACGGCGTGTACCACTGGCCGGTTGCTTCAAGTGTCTCCTCTGCCCTCACTGCTACAAAGTCTTCTCTTCCTTTATGGCATATGCGTCTAGGTCACCCTTTCGCTAAAGTATTAGGTCATTTAACTACGTCTGGGTCAATTTCAGTTTTATCGAGTCAATTAGCAAGTTTTTCTTGCAGTTCTTGTCATATTAATAAAAGTCATAAACTTCTATTTGCTGATTCATCTCTTACATCTTCTGCTCCCCTTGATTTGTTATTCTCTGATGTTTGGACTTCGCCCGTTACTTCCACGGATGGCCCTAAATACTATGTCATATTCGTGGATCACTGTACTCGATATATTTGGTTTTACCCAATTTCTCGTAAATCTGACGTCTACTCGACCTTTGTTAACTTTAAAAGTCTTGTAGAAAATCACTTTCATAAAAATATCATCACTCTCTACACCGACAATGGGGGCGAATTTATTGCTCTTCGTCCTTTTCTTACAACTCATGGAATTACTCACCTAACCACCACCACCACCCCTCACACCCCGGAACACAATGGTTTTGCCGAGCGTCGCCATCGTCATATAGTTGAAACTGGCCTAACCCTACTTCATCAATACTCCACACCTCTTTCCTTTTGACCGTTTGCATTTGCTACGGCTACCTATCTCATTAACCGTCTTCCCAAAGCAAATCTTAGATTACAGTCATCCTTCGATAAACTATTTCACCGTTCTCCCAATCTCACTCATCTCCGTGTATTCGACTGTCTTTGTTATCCTTGGATTCGTCCGTATACGTCTCATAAGCTCGAGTCTCGCTCAACTCCGTGTGTTTTCTTGGGATACTCGCTCACCCAAAGTGCTTATTTATGTTATGAGCTGGTTTCCCACCGCATCTTTACATCTCGACATGTCCATTTTGTCGAAAATATCTTCCCTCTTGCCATCTCCATCTCACAATCACCCGTATCCCCTTCATCTTTTGTTCCTACTATGACTCCACGGACATTCCACTTTCTCCTGTCTTCCCAGCACTTGAAGCCCCTCCAAGTGGTCCATCTACCGTGCCATCACCACCGGCGTCCCCTTGTCATCCTTCACCGCCTGCGCCATTGCCACTTGCGTCTCCCCCGCGCAATAATCACCTTATGAGAACTCGTGGCAAAAGTCACATTACAAAGCCAAACCTGAAGTATGGATTGACAGTTACTTCTTCGACTTTGGACCTCGAGCCGGCCACGGTCCACCAAGCCGTAGTTGATCCCCGCTGGAGAGCGGCAATGGAATCTGAACTCGATGCTTTACTGTATAACGGGACTTGGGATTTAGTTCCAGCATATACTTCTCAGAATGTTGTTAGGTGTAAATGGGCCTTTCGTACCAAACGGAAACATGATGGCTCGATCGATAAGTTCAAGGCTCGTCTTGTTGCTAAAGGTTTCTATTAGGGACCTGGTATTGATTTCTTTGACACCTACAGTATTGTTATCAAGCTAGTCACCATCCGGCTTGTTCTTAGTTTAGCCATTTCTCGGGGTTGGGCGCTCCGGCAACTTGATGTGAGTAACGCTTTCCTCCATGGTACTCTTAATGAGGAAGTATTTATGACACAACCTCAGGGTTTTGTTGACTCTAATTATCCATCGCATGTCTGTCAGCTTTGGAAAGCTCTTTATGGTCTAATGCAAGCCCCCCGTGCATGGTACAATGAACTTCGTCGCTTCCTTCGTAATGTTTGTTTTACTAATACTAATTCTGATTCTTCATTGTTTGTTTATAATCGGGATGGTGTTCTTGCGTATTTCTTGGTTTATGTGGATGATTTGGTCCTTACCGGCAGTGATTCTACTTTTATATCTCATATTGTTCGAGCTTTGGGCATTCACTTCTCCATTAAGGATTTGGGCCCCTTAACGTATTTTTTGGGTGTTGAGGTCTGTTCAACCGATTATGGTTGTTTTCTTTCTCAGCGTAAATATGTTGTTGATCTTCTTAACCGCCAAAAGATGCTTGATTGTAAACCAGTGCAAATGCCACTCACCACCACTGTCCCTCTCACGACTTTTGCTGGGACTCCCATGGTGGTGGTCTTCAATATCTTCTTCTTACTCGACCTGATATTGCTTTCGCAGTCAACAAGCTTTCTCAGTTCATGCATGCACCGACTGAGCTTCATTGGATGGCTGTTAAGCGGATCCTGCGCTACCTCAACGGCACCCGTCACTTGGGGTTGTCTATTCGTTCTAGCCCTTCTCTTTCCCTACATTGCTTCACTGGTGCTGATTGGGCTGGGAACCCTGATGATCGGACTTCTACTGGTTCTTATGTTCTCTTTCTCGGTCCGAACCCTATTTCATGGAGCTCTAAGAAGCAATGCACTGTTGCTCGTTCTTCGACAGAGGCTGAATGTAGAACTATTGCTTCAGCTGCTTCCGAGATACAGTGGGTCCGCTCTCTTCTAATCGAACTTGAAATCGTGCTTCCTTTTCCTCCTGTTATTTACAGTGATAATATTGGAGCCACCTATCTTTGTGTTAATCCTATTTTCCACTCGCGTATGAAGCACATCGCCATCGATTATCACTTTGTGCGCCAACTTGTACAAGGGGGTGCTCTTCGCGTTTCTTTTGTCTCATCCGCTGATCAGCTCGCGGATGCTCTCACTAAGCCTCTTTATCACCATAGATTACGGCAATTGATCTTTAAGATTGGAGTCTCTACCAACCCTCCACCTTGAGGGGGCGTATTATGGCAATATAGTTAGTCTACATTCATTGTATTTAGCTATGACAATGTAGTTAGTCTACATTCATTGTATTTGCCTTGTCTACATTCATTTTATTTAGTTAATCTGTAACTATATATACTTGTGAATAATGAATGGCTCTATTATCCCTTCAATCAATCTTCTATACTTCAAACTATTGAAATATTATTGCTTTGTATGAGACCTCCCGAGATTGTGCCTGGTTAAAATCATTATTAGTACATATTCGTGGATCGTGTGGCATTAGCGAAAAATGATATATCCCACATTGTTATTTATGAAGATAATGCAGCTTATGTTGCAAATATGAGTGGTGGGTATGTTAAAGGGGATTTGATGAAGCACATAACCCCTAAATTATTTTACTTGCATGAGCTCCAAAAGAACGGTGAGACTATTATACAGAAGGTGAGTTCTATTGACAATTTGGCAGATTTGTTCACTAAGTATCACCATACATCTGTTTTGAAAAAAACATATTCATGGTATTGGAATGCGTAGACTTGAAGATTGTTGTGTTCAAGGGGAGTGACAATTAAGTCCTGAAAACCAACTCTTTTTTCCTTAGGCAGAAGGTTTTCTTAGTTAAAGGTTTTTTAACGAGATAACTAACGCAACACAAGGCATTAACACAACATAGTAATGTGCAAGGAATAGTGTTGTAAATGGCAATAAATGAGGACATTACTTGCGTTTTCACAAGTTAAACATAAATTAACATTAAACATGATGTTCAATTTTGTAAGCAAAATTATTGTGTAAATTCGTACTAGTAAATGAATGAAATAAAAATATATATATCTTTCTCCGCATATATACAATCTCCTCTTGTTATATTGTTTATTTATTTTTTAACAATAGTTATCCTTAACGCACACACGTGTGTGTGTGAACAGTTTAGCTTATTAGCTATGTGTGTATATATAAGTAAATAACTAAACCAAAAAAAGCAAATAAAAATCAATAACTTTAGAAGACACCAGTCCATAATATTTATACCCACATAGCTAACTTGTTCAACACTAAAAGAAACAACACGAGGGCTAATTACAAAAGGTCACCTTGAGGTTTAGCCTAATTACAAAAACAGGCTATCTTCAAATTACAAAATTAACCCTATTTTTGGTGTGTGTAATTAGGTCAAACCTCTAGGTACTTTTTTAATCATCCCAAGACATTATTGCCAAAATCTATATGTTATTTCTTTCAAAGTAGCCTCACCTCAGATCATCATTTCACAACCTGCTCTTCTTCACAGGCCCCATCTCCTTCGCCTTGGCCCTCAGCAAATGCTTCTGTATTTTCCCCGTGGCTGTTTTCGGCAGCGGCCCAAAAACTACTGATTTCGGAACCCAGTAACCCGGCATCTTCGATCGGCTGAACTTCATTACATCTTCAGCCAGCCGTTGCTCATCAGAAGCATCAGCCCCAGGCTTCAATGTCACAAACGCGCAAGGCGACTCGCCCCACCGCTCGTCCGGCCTGGCCACAACCGAAACCTCAAGAATCGCTCCATGCTGGTAAAGAATATTCTCCACCTCGACACTGCTAATATTTTCGCCGCCTGATATGATTATATCCTTCGACCTGTCCTTAATCTCGATATAACCGTCTGGATGCTTAACGGCTATATCACCAGAATGATACCAACCATTGGCAAACGTCTCTTTGTTTGCCTTAGGGTTTTTCAGGTACCCTTTCATGACGACATTGCCCCTGAACACGATTTCTCCGACCGTTTTCCCATCGGGAGGGACGGGTTTCATATTTTGAGTGTCGACAACATCTAGTCCTTCGAGGCCGACGTATCGGACCCCTTGCCTCGCGTTCATACGGGCTTGGACTTCGGGCGGCATTGAATCCCATTCGGGCTTCCATGCGCATATGGTGGATGGGCCGTACGTCTCGGAGAGCCCGTAAGTGTGCGTGACTTTGAAGCCTCGTTCCGTCATTGCGGAGAGGACGGAAGGAGGCGGGGCTGCTCCGGCTGTCATGACATAGACGGTACGAGGGAGGGGAAGAGTAGTTTCGTCTTTTGGTGCATTCACTATGCTGTTGAGGACCACGGGTGCGGCGCAAAAATGAGTGACCCCGAGATTAGCTATAGCTGAGTAGATGGCCTTAGCTGTTACCTGTACAACATAGGAAATGCATAATATCAAAAGAAACATGTTATATTAGCATTTGTGTGTGCGCGTGTGTGTATCTGTGTAACTTGATTTGAACTACAAGTGCGAAAGTGGTGATTGAGAAATTTGGAAGCATTTTTCAGTAACGGGTAATTACAAAAATTAACCCCAAAGGTTTGATAGCCGCTCACACACACACAAGAGAAAAAGGAAGAACAGAGAACTACTTTCAAAATTACAAATGCACCTTTGATATTATTACTAACACCCCATTGAGATTTGTATTTTCTTAAACAAATACCCCCACTGAGGGTGTAATTAGTACATAGAAATAATATCGTGGGATATTTGCAGTTCTGAAGGATGATTGAATTTTATAATTTTTTTTGTAATCAGACTAAACCTATAAAGGGAGACTTTTGCATTTAATCCTTATCAGTAATCGGTATGAACACGCATGCGTAAACAAAGGTTAACAGCTTCATTTGAAACCTCACTCAGTTGGAAAACAAGTCAGTCAATTTATTTCTTTCTTGACAACAGGTAATTACACATAAAATTACCAAATAACAAATGAACCCCCTCTATATCAAATGCAAAAGTCTAAATATCTTTTTTTTTAATTGTATTTGTCTTTACAAATATTGAGAGTGTACTTTGCATTTAGAAATACAATATCACGAAATATTTGTAATTTGAAGGATAGTTGGATTTTTTTTTTCATGAAATCAGGCTAAACCCCGACTGAATTTTTCGTAATCAAACCTTATCAGTAATTAGTATGAATACGCATGCATAAACAAAGTCTAACAAAAACAAGTCCGTAAATTAACAATCAAACCGTATATATATATATATATATATATATATATATATACTCTCTGAGAAAATAAAAAATGAAAACAGAAATACCTGTCTGAGGCATACGCTCGTAGCACAAAGCGCAGCCAGAGTCCACGGGAAACACCAACCATTACAATGAAACATCGGCAAAGTCCACAAGTAAACAGCCCTTTCCGTCATCCCCCACACAATCGCATTACTAAGAGCCATAATATACGCCCCTCGATGGTGCAAAACAACACCCTTTGGACTAGCCGTCGTGCCGGAGGTATAACCCAGAGCAATGCTATGCCACTCGTCCTCAGGGGGGACCCATTTGAATTCCGGGTCGCCCGTTTCTAGAAACTTCTCGTACTCGATCGCTCCTTTAGAAAGTGCCTCTCGAAGCAATTCCGGGTCGCAGTTTTCATCGGCGATGACGATTAGGGTTGGAGGCTTGAATTTGCCTTGGGTTTTATCTGATATGGTTTTCAGAGCTTCCTCTGCTAAAGAAAAGTACTCTTGGTCCACCATTATGACGTCGGATTTTGAGTGTCCCAAGAGAAATGCGATCGTTTGTGCGTTCAGGCGGACGTTGACAGCATTTAGTACGGCTCCGGACATGGGAACTCCGAAATGAGCTTCGAACAAGGCTGGAATGTTTGGCGAAATTACAGCAACCTAGTATTATTATTATTATTAAAAAAACAGTTTAGATTTTTTGGATACAATGTGAGAGTTTTCGGGAAATACCTTTAGAACTACTTTAAATTATATCTGGGGTGTTTGCTTTTTATATCTGAAATTCGGAATTTAGACTAGAAAATTAAGTATCCTTTTCGAGGTAATTAGTAACAGAGAAAGTAAAAAAAAAAAAAAAAAAAAAGAATGATGAGGTTTGGAAAGAGCAATTACAGATCCAACCATATTGAAATATAAGTGCATCTCAGAAAATCAGGTAACAAAATAAAAAAAACAGCTCGAGCAGTAAGTTAACTCATTCTTCCCCACCATATTAAAACTAGAACAATACATTAATTTTATTTATCATTAGTAAGACCATTACAGGATATGCTTTTCTGAGAAGACCCTAACATAGGATCGAACGGCTCTCACAATTAATAAAATATATTATATGATTCCCCACTTTCGAAAAAATAATAGGATGTGATAATCAGACGAAATCTCATAAAAAGCTCATACTTGGAATAAAAACCTGAATGAAGAAATCGATGAGAATTTAAAGTTTCTGTGTTAAAAACGATATGAAATTATTAAATTTCAGGGACATGGTTGGACGATTTTCTTAAATATCCATATAATATAATAATAAATCAAATCTACCATTTTATCTGACTTTAAATGATTGAGATTAGCAAACTAGAAAAGGAACACCAAAAAACCAATAAAAAGCGAAATAATCTTCCACTAACAAATGATCGACGATTACAGAATTATGTAACATCACTCACAGTGCTACCGTAGGTGACGGAGAGCTTGGTGAGGGCGGAAGCCAGCTGGCGGCACCGCCTGTACGTTTCGCGCCACGTGTATCTAACGGAGCCATGGATCAACGAAATTCGGGCCGGATGTACAAGCGCAGCCCGATCCAGGAACCCGAGCGGCGATAAAGCAGTGTAGTTAGCCCGATTCCTGGGCAGATCATCGATGTCTCTCTGTCCAACCGCCATGAGCACGACACTGTGTGCGTCTGAGGTTTAACAGGTACAGGTCTGTGAGTTATGTACTGAAATTTCGTATGTATATATATAAATATACACACTTGTATAACAGATGGAGCTAGCAAAGAAGAAATTGACTTGTGAGTTGCCAAAACAGATATATCAATTGGCATTGTTGACAAATTTTGGCAAATTAATGTTCAGCTGATAAGTTTTTATATTTGTAAATTGTAAAATTATATTCCATTCCCCCGATAGATAGATGTAAGCAAAAAAGAAATATAAAAAAAATGTTCAAAATAATTGGTGTTCAAAGGTTAAAATGCGCTCATCTTTACTTTTTAACCATCATCAAAAAAGTTTATGAAAACATTAAGTTAATATATGGAATTATTTTAATCTATTGTTTTCAATTTTCAACTACTGTGTTCAAATAAAATTATGTTTGATTATCGAAAATTGACCAATTTTCACTTCTTACTTTATATTCCCCCACCACCACGAGGTCTATTAGATTTCATGAATAATCTATAGATTCCATTTTACTTTATATTCTATAGAATTCTATTGAATATTTATTTTATGCAATTTTATAAATTTTATGGATAATTTCATAGATTTCATTGGATTCTAATGGAATTTATATAGAATTGTGTGAATTTTAATAGAATTCTTTAATATATGAGAACTATTATACTGTTTTTTACAAGAATAATTATCACAACTTGAGAATGTACAAATTGTATAATAATATTTATTGTGCAATATTATCATTAAAATGTGAACTACTGAAAAAAGATATATAATATCATGTTACTAAATTTTTATTTAATTATTATTTTTCAGATAATTAATTTTAAAATTAATTGTTTTTTATAAATTTGTCAATATTGATCATTTCACTTATTTTATTTTTATTACAAGATTAATGCTTTATCTTCCTACACAATATGTAAAATACAAAATTAATTTAGAAAAATAAAACTATGATTATAATAAATATAAAGTTTAACATTTTCTTTTTTTTTAATAGAAGAATATTCTGTCATTTTATAAATTAATATAAGCTCTCATTATACTTTATGTGCAGATATGATAATGTGATTAATGTAATCATTTACATATCAGATTATATTGAAATATGATAATTTTTAAAAAAAAAATTAAGATAAAATAACTATTTTGTCAATTGCACGAATATTTTGTCCATACAGATTGATTTATATTTTATTTTTTGTAAAAATTAGAAAATAAAGTGTATAATTATTTTAATACTAGAGTGATAAAATAATATCTTTTAATTATATATATATGTGTGTGTGTGTGTAAATATATATTATTTAAATTTTAATATGAATTAAAAAAGTGAATTTCATAAGATTTTGAGAGCAAGAGACAAAAATTTAGTAGAAATTGTATAAGTGGATTTTTAACTTAAAATCTAATATGGAATTTTAAATTCCAGTCAATTATAAGATGAACTCATAAAGTTTTGTAATATCAATATTTGTGGCCTATTCATTTATATTTAAGTAAAGTTCTACAGTATTTTTTAAGTACTATTCTCCATGTAATTATAATCGTTAGATTATTTCAGTTTTTATGTATTAAAATATATGAATGACTCTAAACAAATGTGTGTGAATAAAGTGAATCTATTATAAAAAAATTCTATTTAATACACACACTTTCCAAAAACTTCTATAAACAACTCTTCTCCCAAAAAATTTCACCAACCAAAGTGATAAAATCACATAACACTCCCTTATAAAGAACGCACACAGAAAGCGATTGTTCAAACTTAATAAAAGAAGCAAAATAAAATTAATAATAATTAATAATAATCTCTTATTCCTCGAAAATACTAGCAAAACAAGTCCTGTGCAGAACGTTGCTGTCTAATCCCATCCCATCTCTATTGGTCTGTACTCTGTCAGCTTATATTTTCCACGCACACTTTCTTCACTGTATTCAAATTTATATGCATTTCTTTCTGTTCATTGAAAGATTTTTATTTTGTTTTGATAATTATTGAAAATAATCAATCTGTTTAATCTAGGAATTAACAGAGATTTTGGTGGGGGTGATGATCATCCGAAGCGTGGCGATGGAGAGTAATAGACTCGTTGGGTCAGAGATTCATGGCTTTCGCACCATGGAAGGTACCACCATATTATGCAGCATCATTCGTTGGGGTGTACCTTGATTTTTTTTTTTCGTTTTCTTTTTTTTTTTTTTGGTTTTTGAGTAGTTATCTCCTTTTAATGATGCTTTGGGTTAGATGACCAACTATTGAATTATGGGGGTTTTAGGGTTTTGTAGTCCTCATCAAGAAGTTTATTAGATAACTGTCTTGAGTAAATTACCAGAAAATTAAGCTTTAATAATTATAATATATAGTGAGAAATTGATTTTATTTTTATTTTTTTTTTGTGTGTGTGTGCTTGATATCAATCGGTTATCACAATACTTATGCTTAAATGTCTTGATCAGCAATCTGAGTACAAACAAATCAATCAGTAATATAATGCAGATTGAGTAAAATAAGTTATGTACACTGATATAAATGAGTCTCATTTGACTTGTTTGAGTAAGCATTTTAAATTGTTCCAATATCAAATTGCAATCTTAATTGAGTTGTCCCTACAAATTGATTTTAAATTGTGGTTTCTACCAAATGCAAGAGTTAGCAGATCGCATTTTCTGTTGTGTCCATTTTTTAATTCCGTCTTGTTAACGATCTTGGGCCTTTTTCTCCTTAAACAGATTTGGATTTTGGCAGTATGATGGAGGAAGCCAAGACGAGATGGCTCAGGCCCAATGAAATTCATGCCATACTCTGTAACCACAAGTATTTCACTGTTCATGTCAAACCCATGAATTTACCAAAAAGTAAATACACTTGTATGCTTACATGTGTCTCTCTTTGGAATTAACTGAAAATGAATTTCTTAAAAAATAACTAATTGGTATTCCATTTATAGAGGTTATATGAATGCATATGACGGTTGAAGTGGTTTATGGAATATATTCTGTCTTGAGTTGGACTAAATAATAACTGCGGGTTTTTTTTTGTGTGTGGAACAGGTGGCACAATTGTGTTGTTTGACCGAAAGAAGCTACGGAATTTTCGGAAAGATGGCCTTATCTGGAAGAAGAAAAAAGATGGGAAAACAGTCAAAGAAGCACATGAACACCTAAAAGTAAACTTTCTTGTGCATTAAATATTTTAGCTTCATTCGAGTTGTATGTTTAGAGATAAGAATAATTTCTGATTTTTTTAATCTTTTCCCTTTGTTCTCGTTCATTTTTTGTTGAAATCTTGTACAAGGGACTATGCATTTTCTCTTCTTTTGAGTTTTTCGTGTCGTTGGCTTTTTGTAGTGCAACAAGAAGTTTTTACAGGAAAATTTCCTTCTAGGAATAGGATTGACTAAAAAAAGAAAACACACACCCACACACTTGAATTTGAGAATCTATCTCCATCTATTAGATTCTCAGTGTACATGTAAGCATCAATTTGTTTGCAAAACACAGGTTGGCGATAAGGAAAGGATTCATGTATATTACGCTCATGGAGAAGACAACCCAACATTTGTACGCAGATGTTACTGGCTGCTTGACAAGTATGGAATAATAATAATAATAATAATAATAATAATAACGTATGGAATTATAAAACATCTACATGTCCCAATATTCACTTTCCCCGCATTTCTTATCTCTTTTATCACTTAATTTGTGCTCTTATTCAATGGATTTGTCTGTTCGCAGGTCTTTAGAATATATTGTCCTTGTGCATTATCGTGAAACTCAAGAGGTTTGTCTCTTATTAAGAGAAATAACTTTTGTTAATATTGTTATTTACAGATTACTAGTGTAGTGCTTTTTGAAAGGGAAAGCATTTCCATATTACGAGCTTGGTTCATCAAAAGTGCCTCAAGTATCTTATTCGGGTTCTTATTTTAGCTTCCGTACTGTATCACCTCCCGAAAATGCATATTTCTTAGTATTCTTGATTTTCTGAGAATCTTCCTGACATTATTGTCTCAACTGCTTTTTTTTCATATATATATATTTTTATCTCCTCCTCCTTAATCTGTATTTATATTTATGGGATATTTTATCATAACCAAAGTTCCCTCATAAGCATGATGTTTCTTATTAGTACTTTATAGGATTTCCTTTTCTACTCTAATGAGATTTTTGTCGCACAAGTAAGACCTTTGGAAGTTTGGTTTTTATTTTGTGTGAAGTGTTTAAGGAAGGGTATTTTGGAGAATGTAATTTATTTTTGTCCTTATATCAGGATGTGTTTCGCAATGTTATAATCAGGGTAATTTGAATATTTGGAGGAAGAGAAAATTGTTTTTCATGGTATATTGAGTAGCAAGCATAGCTCATGGGACCTTATCCTGTAGTTTTTTGTTTTTTTTTTGGGCTAATTTCATTCATATTTATGATACGCAGGGTTCCCCAGCTACACCTGAAAATTCTACTTCTAATTCAGCTGTCTCTGACCCATCTGCCGCTTGGCATTTGTTGGGAGAATCGGACACCATGGTTAACCGGGAGTTTGACAATGGTAATGAATCGTCATAAATTTTGTTCCAGACTGAGACATATATGTGTGTGTGTGTGTGTGTGTGCGCGCGCGCGCATTACATTTCATTTTATCTTTGTGATGTTCTAGAGCATCATCCTAGTGCGACTGTAGAAAACCACGAACAAAGACTTCACGAGATAAATACACTTGAATGGGACGAGCTTTTGGTGCCAGATAATCCCAACAAGCTCATTACACTTCAAGAAGGTACATGAGCTTAATATCTTCATTTGTTCACTGCTGCAAGTTTCTAAAGAAAATTGCTGATTGTTTATTCTTTCGATGCATGCAATTAGCAGATCCAGGAAAAGTTGCAGGGTTTGAGCCGACGAATCAACATCCCGTAAACAGTTACAATATTATTGTAAGTGGAGTGATGATTCTGACTTTTCTCTTTTATGTAGCAGCCCTAGCGTGTTTAGGGTTTAGGTGATATGGCCATATAGGTTACCACAGTTGTAGCTAGAGTTGGCAATTTTTAGCCAGACCCGAGGGACCTGATGTGAGTTAGTCATAAAAATGGGGTTTGGGCTAGACCGGGCCACTCAAATTTGAGCCGGCCCAGACCATTTATTGCATAGGCCCGACGGGCTCGGACCGTGTGAAACCTGTTTCTCAAAATTCTTCAGTTTGTATCTTTTGGATAAAACAAATATTTTAATAGCTTAACTTGGTATGGTTTTGTTAAAATTTATTACTAATTAATTAGCTTTTCTAACTACAGGATGATGCCCTGACAACTAACAAAGTATCACCAGAAAGTTCCAGTAACAGTTTCTCTGGGAGTTGTCTTATTAGCTATAATATATCGAACAATATGTTAAATAATATAAGTAAAGATACATTAGAAGCACAAGATAGTTTTGGAAGGTGGGTGACACATATGGTTGCAGATTCTCCGGGATCGGTAGATGGTCAAACTCTGGAATCTTCAATTTCAACTGGGTATATTCAGTCTTTTACATCTTCACCGATGGATAATCATATGTCATCTGCTCCGGATCAGATATTCAACATAATCGACGTCTCACCTTCATGGGCTCTTTCAACTGAAGAAACAAAGGTTCTCTTTTTTTTCTTTCCAAATGGTTATCGCCTCAGCTTAATATTTGGTGTTTGTCTTCTGCCATTATGTTGTGTTTGCCACCAATAGATTGATTATTGGGCAAAAAGAACTTTAAATGAATAAATTTCATACGAAGAATATACAAATATACTCTCTCTGTCGGTTTTTGACAAAAAGAAATGCCACGTTACTAATTTGAGTTTCCCAAAAATATAGGCTTGTTACTATATTTAGTATGTGGTTACCTTTTCATTTCCATGTATACTCTTATTTAATTATATTAAAATCACACAACTCCATTTACCTGATTAACTTTTACAGAAACCAAGTAGACAATGAATAAATAAATGATTAATCATAGGGACGGCATAGATGGAAAAGGCAAAACTTTAACTGTATTAACCAGTATTTTCTTAAACTGTGTGAAATAACCGTAAGCCTATCTTTTTGGGACGGAGGCAGTATTGAGTAACACACTGTATGGTTTTCAGCTTTAAATAAATCTTCCCCTATTGAATTGAATGATAGTTAATTATGATTTTTTTTTTTCAGTATTCGAAATTGATGTTTTATGAAAGGGAAAATTGCAAAATTGGTCCTAGGGCTGTTGCAATATTAGTCCTGAACTTTTGAAGTTGCAAATTAGTCCTGCAACAATTTTGTCCCTCAACAACATAACAACATTCTCCTGTAGTTTGTAACCATCAAGGACGTTTTGGGAATAAATGAAATATTGAAATAATATTCAGGACCAAATTTGCAATCACTTAAAACTTGTAGGATCATAATTTCACAAATAAAGAACTTGCGGACCAAAATTGTGAGAAGAAAAAGATGGCAAAATACACAGGACTAAACTGCAACTTCAAATATACAGGACTAAATTGCAACTTCAAATATACAGGACCAAAATTTGCTATTCTCTCTTTTGTAAGATTTCATTAATTATTTTGAATATCGCGCAGATATTAGTTGTCGGGTTTTTCAATGGAGGTCAACTACCCCACACGGGCTTCAGTTTACACCTCGCATGCGGAGACTCAGTTTTTCCCGTCGAAACCATCCAAAACGGCGTTTTTCGTTGCGTAATTTCACCTCAAACACCAGGATTAGTCAACTTCTATCTCACTCTCGACGGCCACAATAAACCCATCAGCCAAGTTTTGACTTTCGAGTTCCGTTCTCCTATATTATTATTACCAAACACGAAAATTGCTGTTGATGAGAATTCTAACTGGGAAGAATTCCAAATTCAGATGAGGCTCGCTCGTCTCCTTTTCTCCCCGTCCTTGAGCCTGACTATGTTATCGAGTAAATTATCCCAAAGCGCCGTAAAAGAAGCTAAAGCGTTTGCTCAGAAAACATCGCACGTTTCGGACAGTTTGGTTTATTTTACCAAAATGATCGAAGACGCCAAAATGCCTTTTCCCCAGGCGAAGGATAGTTTGTTTGAGTTGACTTTACAGAACAGGCTTCGGGAATGGTTACTGGAGAGAGTGGTGGCGGGGTCGAAGGTTTCGGAATATGACGAGCAAGGTTTAGGCGTAATTCATTTGTGTGCGATCCTAGATTATACTTGGTCGGTGGTCCCGTATTCGTGCTCTGGGTTATCGATGGATTATCGGGACAAGTTTGGATGGACGGCTCTACATTGGGCTGCATATCATGGAAGGTATACTAATCTTTTTTACTTTATTTTTTTATTTGTAGTGTTTTGAAATGCCAGCTTTTGCTTTTATTTATGCTTCATTTAATCAAACTTGAAAAGTTAGGGGTAGGATTGCTTATGATCTTGGAAAAATGCTTTTGGTATTTTCTAGAATAAAAAAAGAAGTTTGATCTTGGCATCCTCAAATTTTCTAATCATAATTAAAAATATTCTCTCTTCCGAAATACCCGGATCGTTTGGATATGAATGGCTGTCTTTCTGTCCAAAAGATCTTTTTCTTTGTGTTATATTATTTTCCAAATACCTGAGTTTGATATTTCTTTTTGCAATTAACAATACCACCCTTGAGTTTGACCTAATTGAGTCTCGTTTTTTGTTATAGATATTTTGTATTTGGCTCTAACTAAAAATTGGGAATCCATGTAATGATTGAGGCGGGGGTATTTATCCTATCCTTTTGATTTTATTCACTTTATGACAAGAGTCGGACAATGAAATATTGGACAATGAAATATTACCCAAACCCATGCTAAAAAATTACATATCAATCATTTAATTATATGAAAAAATCTCAATTATAATTCAAAATTAGTAATCTTGCAAATACTCCATTGAAGTTTGCATTCCTTACACAAATATCCCACTCTTGGAGGTGAAATTTGTGAAATAGAAACATATATATGAAATAAAGTTTCAAAGAATTGATTTGTCACATTTTATTTTATTTACGTATTTATTATTAATTCGCAGGAAGAAAATGGTAGCAGCTCTCTTATCCGCCGGTGCAAAGCCCAATCTTGTCACCGACCCAACTTCAGAAAACCCCAGTGGGTCCACCCCCGCCGACCTCGCTTCTAAAAATGGCTACGACGGCTTGGCGGGCTATCTCTCCGAAAAGGCTCTGGTTACCCAATTCAACGAGATGACTTTGGCCGGAAACGCAAGCGGCTCGCTTCAAAACCACTCGTACGATGTAAATCCCGGATTTCCCAACGAGGAACAGGAGGAGATATACCTGAGGGACACGCTGGCGGCGTACAGAACGGCCGCTGACGCGGCTGCTCGTATCCATTCGGCGTTCAGAGAGCACTCGTTCAAGATGCGCACAGAGGCGGCCGAGGCATCGAACCCGGAGATGGATGCCCGCAGTATAGTGGCGGCGATGAAAATACAGCATGCATTTCGGAGGTTCGAGACGCGTAAGGAGATGGCCGCGGCTTTGAGGATCCAATACAGGTTTCGTACTTGGAAAGTGCGCAAGGATTTTTTGAGTATGCGTCGGCACGCCGTCAGGATTCAAGTAAGTGGGTCCAGCTGAATTTTTTTATTTTTTTTGGTATTGTCAATTTTTCGATTTTGGGTCCCAGGCAGCTGACGTGGAATTTTTTTGGCCTGCGTCGAGCGTTAGAATTTTTATTTTATTTTTCCCAACAAAAAAAAAATTGACTTGTAATTTAGTCTTTTCCCAAAAAAAAAAAAAAATCAATTTTCAGAATTACAAAAACACCCTCAAAATTTTATTGTATTTTATATTTACCTCTTTCGTAAACAAAAATACATATCAAACCCTCCACATTTATAAATATATTACAGTTAGCCCCTTCATACTGAATCAAACCAAAACCTCGGGTATTAATAAAAATATCTTTTTCAGGCTGTTTTCAGGGGTTTCCAAGTTCGAAGGCAGTATCGCAAGATTGTCTGGTCGGTCGGGATTTTTGAAAAAGCGGTCCTGCGATGGCGTCTGAAGAGAAAAGGCCTTCGTGGGCTTAAGGTTCAGTCGGACCCTACTTTGGAAGACCCTAATAAAGAAAGTGATGCAGAGGAAGAGTTTTTCCGAGCCAGTAGGAAACAAGCTGAGGAGCGCATCGAGAGATCGGTTGTAAATGTCCAGGCGATGTTTCGATCGAGACGAGCGCAAGAAGATTATAGGAGGATGAAATTGGAACATAATAAAGCAACGGTAATGATTTTATTATTATTATTATTATTATTTTATTTATTTATTTTGTCTCTGACGTTCTGCAAAGCTAATGCAATATTATTAGGGATGATACTCCAAAAAAGAACATTTGAGGTTGGGCTATTTACGAAAACCCCCCAAGAAGATTTTCTGAAAATTGCAAAAAGAAAAAACCTTACCTCAAGCGGGGTTTTGTATTCAAAAACCTCAGATTTTTTTTTTTTTTTTTTTTTTTGGTCATAACCTATTATTATTATTATTATTATTATTATTTTGATAATTGTTTTGGCAGCTGGAGTATGAAGGGCTCCTCCATCCAGATGCCAATATGGGATAAGCAACGGCTGACCCACATAACAAACGGCTTTGGAATATGAAGCAGCACAAGGAAACCATTAGAAACTAAGCAGTGCTTATGTAACTGATAAGTGCATGTAACATTATTAATTGTGATATTAAGTAGAAATTCCATTATTCCATTGCCCCTATTGAAACAAGTAATATCTAATATCTATAATATTTTGGATAAATTACCAAACCCGCTCCTTTGGTATTTATAAACACCCAACAAATAACCCAATCTTAAATGTGTAATTTGTACGATAATAACATAATAGTCCGAGTGAGTATTTTATTTATATATTCTTTTGTATGATTATAGTTTTGATTAAAAAGATGGTTGATAAATAGAATTGGTTTGTACTGTTATAATTGTAATTTTTGTAAAATTAGAAGTTTTATGGATATAAGAATAATTCTCAAATTCACGATGTTGTTAATCAATGTTACCAACATCAGTTAACAACATCGACCAGAGTAAATTAAATTTATGCAGTGAAAATTAAAATACGAGAACACGATTAAACAAATTCAGTTTACAAGTAAAAGTACTTGTGAACTTGGGTGTACAAACCCGAAAATCATATTACTTTCTTTTTAAGTTCAATACAAAATATAAAGCAATATATGAAAACTAAATATCAATAAACTTGATACTAAATACTTGTAGACGGAATGGCAAGATCTTTTTCGTCGGTCACGCAACTTCAAAAATCTTGTTTGTCACGAACGTTGGCTCCAAGTAATTCTATCGTGTTCTTCTTCTCTTGTGCGTCTTCCTTGCGTCTTGCGTTCTTCAAGAAATCCCGTGCGTCAATCTCTAAAAAGCATATGTGAGTATTAGGAGTTCTTGTGTCTTAAATAGACAACCAAGAATTCTAAACTTGATAAAATCCTAAAAACAAATCGTAAATACAATTTAGGAATAATTAAAGTCTTGTACATAAACTAGAAAACATAATATTGTCCTAAATCTAGTTTCCTAACTTATTTTGTGCCCAAGAAAGGCAAATAACAAAATAGAATTATTGCCAAAAATAAATTCCTCAACAATCTCCCCCTTTTGCCTTTTTGGACAAAACATTAAGACGCAAACACAAATGAAAATAAAAATACTAACTCCCCCTAAATTAGAGAACTCCCCCTAACCAAAACACCCAATATTGTTAAAATCCAAACCAACATTACAAATCAACATTGTTCAAAAACTTATCAAAACAAACTGCCAAGGAACCTATTGACCTCGAACCCTCTTTGAACGACAAGGGGATATCGAAGTTCCTTCACCACCTTCCTTTCTCTTCCTCTTTTGCATTCGCAGCATTCTCCTCAAAGCCTTATCGCGAGCGCGAATTCGTTTCCTCCTCCTTTCCTGAGCAAGGCTCGCCAAGGCTTCGGCAGTAACAGTATCTTCAGCAACATCCTTATCAGCAGCAGTAGCAGCAATATCAGCAACATCTTCTCCATCAGCATTGTCTCCCCCTATGTTCGCGTCAACGTCCTCTCCCCCTTTTTGACCAGAAAGGGAAAGGGCCTCCAAAAGCGAGGTGCGGAGCGCCTGAAGCTTAAAAACCTGCAAGTCAATGGAGGCAACATGCGCACGCAGGAGCTGCGCAGAAACGCGGACCAAGTTGGGATCGTCCCTCCCAACATCACTATCAACATCAGCAGGAACTGGAGCCTGCCAAGGCAAATCGATCACCCTAGCACCAATAGTATGTTAGCCTCGGAAAGCAAACCAATCCGCATCACCAGTGAGCACATCATCTGGGAGAAGCGTCAGACCTTGGTTCTTCAACAAGCTGAAAATAAGAGAGGGAAAACACAACGAGGCTGCAGACCTTGATGTGGCAAACTTAGTCACAATATCAAGAATATGGTGCCCGAAACTGAACTTAATACCCTTTCCAAGCTTAAACAAAAACTGGGCCTGAGGCCGAGTCACACATGTGGTGTTCTTGAAAGGGACCCAATTGCAAAGAGCCACTTTATGCATAATAGAATAGAGAGACGAGAGTCTAGTGCTCGGCAATTGCTCAAACTAGGAATGCACCATACCACCATATAAAAAAGACACAATCTCATCCATATCATCCACATTAGACACACCCCGACACGGTTCATTCCCAAAAAACTCATCAATCAAATCAGGGGTGAAAGCAAAAACACTACCACGCACAAAAACTTGCCATAGTTCTCAGAGCTCAAATCAACAATCGAGGGCAACATGTTCGCATAGAACTCAAGAACTATGTCCCTAACAAATGGTACGGCAGTAGAGACTGTGGAATACATACCGTAAAATCGGAAGTAGGCTATCAGATTGTGGCGCTCAAACAAATCAACTGGCATCTAGAGCGGGTTACTTAACCTTTTAAGTACTGATCCTTTTTTGTCTAGGTACTATGGATACTCCGAGGAAGAAGAGCATGGTTGCTACAGAGGATGTTAATGATTTCGAGTCAACTGAACCTGATCCATCCTTATTTACCAATGTTGTGTGGGACGACGATGTTCATGTTGATTTGCTTGCAGACAACATCGTATGCCTGAATGCTGAGACCACTGATTATTATGAGGAATACCAGCAGCTGAGTGAAGACCACAAGAAATTGTTTGTCAGTTGGAGTAAACAGGTACTCAAAGCAAAAGATCTCGCAAAAGAAGTAGAGAAGCTAACCAAGGAAAAGGAGGAACAGCTCGAAATTATTGTCCGGTTGGAAACATCTCTCACCAAGAAGGATGCCGAGCTTGAAAAGATTAGGAATGAGCTGACCACTGTTCGAGAAACCATTTCAAATCTAAACAAAGGTAAGGCAAAGCTTGATGAAATTTTGCAGGTTAGCTTCCCAGAGTCCTCTAAGCATGGAATAGGTTTCAAGCCAAGTCAACTCACGCAAGTGTCGAGTCAAGAACAGAAATCTTCCAAACGCCACAAGAGAAGGAGGAGACATTTCGTGTGTCATCATTGTGGAGAACCAGGGCACATTCGGCCCTTTTGCTGGAAGATCATTGGCGAGAGAAGACATTTTCAGAGAACAAATATGTCTGTGAAGTCCAATTGTAAAATTAGAAGTTCTATGGATATAAGAATAATTATCAGATTCACGATGTTGTTAATCAATGTTACCAACATCAATTAACAACATCGACCAGAGTAAATTAAATTTATGCAGCGGAAATTAAAATACGAGAACACGATTAAACAAATTCAGTTCACAAATAAAGTACTTGTGAACTTGGGTGTACAAACCCGAAAATCATATTACTTTCTTTTTAAATTCAATACAAAATATAAAGTAATATATGAAAACTAAATATCAATAAACTTGATACTAAATACTTGTTGCCGGAATGGCAAGATCTTCTTCGTCGGTCACGCAACTTCAAAAATCTTGTTTGTCACGAACGTTGGCTCCAAGTAACTCTATCGTGTTCTTCTTCTCTTGTGCGTCTTCCTTGCGTTTTGCGTTCTTCAAGAAATCCCGTGCGTCAATCTTTAAAAAGCATATGTGAGTATTAGGAGTTCTTGTATCTTAAATAGACAACCAAGAATCCTAAACTTGGTAAAATTCTAAAAACAAATCTCAAACACAATTTAGGAATAATTAAAGTTTTGTACATAAACTAGGAAACATAATATTATCCTAAATCTAGTTTCCTAACTTATTTTGTGCCCAAAAAAGGCAAATAGCAAAATAGGAATTATTGCCAAAAATAAATTTTTCAACAATATTGAAATGAGAAGAGGAAAATATTTATTAATCCAAACTGGATATGTGATTATATTAATGATTTTATTAGAATATATAGTAGACGTGTCCAAACGGTTCGAACTGCCGGTTCGGTTTCGATGGAAACCTCGAACCGAAGTTGAACCGTAAAACCGGACGGTTTGCGCCGGTTTGCAAACCGCCGGTTCACGATTTGGTCCCGGTTCGGTTTGGTAGGTTTGGACGATTTTTCCCGTTTTTTTTTTTAATTTTAACTCAGTCGATCGACTGAGGAGAAGTCGATCGACTAAGCGTCAGCCGATCTACTACTTCGCCCAAAATTGCCAAACATTCTATTCTTCAATCGATTTGGAGAGAACTAGTCGATCGACTGATTGACCAGTCGATCGATTGGTCAATTAGTCGATCGACTGGTCAAATAAAAAAAATTGAAGTTAAAATAAAAAAATATTATATTAGAAGAGTTTTAATAAATTCAAAAAAGAAAATTAAAAAGAAATTGGATTTGAACTATTTTCAAATATTTGAAGTTAAAATTTGAAATTTTAATTTCAAATAATTGAAGATAGTTTGCCTACGTATCCCTTATTTTAGAATTATAACACTAAACTTAAATAAGTTTAGTTTAGAATTAGGAAGGCTTGATAATAATTAAAGAATTTTGGAAATCACAAAATTTGCAAAGAGAGACAATGTAGAATAGAGAGATTATAGAAGATGATAGATTAGTGTGAGAGAAATGAGTTGGGAATGTGGGGTATTTATAGGAGTGAAAAAATCAAAAAAAAAAAAAAAAGGCGGATAAACCGCCGGTTTTGGACCAAATTGGCGGGTTCGAGTCGAACCGACGGTTTGAATCAACGGTCACAAGATCAAGACCGTTGATTTCAAAGGGCTCGCTGACGACTCAGTCGATCGACTGATTTTTTTTTTTTTTTAACCGTCGATTTTGAACCGCCGGTTTACGGTTTGGGGTATGGGGAAACCGGAACCAGCCCGCCTTAACGGCGGTTGCGGTTGCAGTTTAAACCGTGGTCAACGGTTTTCGCAACTGTTGACCGGCGGTTTGTCCGGTTTCGCCCGAACCGGTGAACACCTCTACCGTTGACAACCGTTGACCACGGTTTTAAACCGGCGGTTTGTCCGGTTCGCCCGAACCGGTGAACACCTCTACCGTTGGACCACGATTTAAACCAGCGGTTTGTCCGGTTCGCCCGAAGCGGTGAACACCTCTACCGTTGACCACGATTTAAACCGGCGGTTTGTCCGGTTCGCCCGAACCGGTGAACACCTCTAATATATAGATAGAATTTAATATATCTGGACTATTTAACTGACGAGTACAACCCCAACGGTGGTTTGTAATTTCAAAAGATGGTGATGATTATTTTTCACCCAATTTTCAATACAAAAACGAAGAAAATTAGATTGAACCCAAGGGACAGTAACTTCTTTGAACTGTTACGGACACGATGAATTAAGGATAAAAGGCATGACAAAACCCAAATGACTTGAATATTCCATACATTTAACTACAACTATTCATTAGCATTAAAAAAAAAAGCTATTAACTTAAACATCAGATATTTTTTACATTTTTTTCCCAACATAAGAATATCTCCATAGCCTACTACTATTAAATGTACTGAGACATCCATCTGAAACCCTCACCGTAACCCATTTTCCGAACGATGCTGCACATGAAAACCTCGATCGGCCGAACGTTGGTGCTACTGAGTTCGACCTTACCCTTACCGGTGGTCAGACTGGTTAGACCAAGTAGTAACGCAGCTCGTCCTCTGAGGCAGCATAGGGTAAATCGATCTTATTCCCGAGGATGAGAAACGGGACGTTTGCTAACGAGTCGTCCGAGAGAAGGGCGTCCAGTTCCTTCTTCGACTCGGCAAACCTTTCTTTGTCGTTGGCATCAACAAGATACACCAAAGCATCGACCTGAAACATATGCCGTTTTGCAAGGAATGAAATAAGAATTATGGGTTAATTACAAAAACTACCATTGAGGTTCGACCTAATTACAAAATAAAAATATATATTATTAAAAAAAAAAAAAAGTTGACCTTCAAATTTACAAAATAACCCTGAGCTTTGCAAACAACATTTCAAAACGTACCTTGACGGAGTTTTTGTAATTTTGAAAGTTAGGGGATTTTTATTTTTATTTTTGTAATTATCCCAAGAATTAGTACCCCCAAAGACCAGTCATAAACACAATTGCATAAATATTTCGGTCTGCAAAGCATATATACACTGATCTACTGAAATCATACTGAACATTTTCATGCCGGTACCCTAAAGGGAGCTCCCAATTAAAAACCAAGGGTTTGCAAACACTCCCAATATGATCTCAGATAATTAATCCACTTTTCCATGCTTAATGAGCCTTATGATTATAAAACAATTTTTTTTATTCATTGTGCATCGAACTATTAACCTTAGCATAGTAGTCTCTCCAGACTCTTCGAGCGATCTGGTGACCGCCCAAATCGAAAGCCTTGAATTTGATTTTCCCAATACTCAGTTCCTCTGATGTTGGATACTGAGTTGGTTGGTGTTGCACCAGCCTCTGCACACAAAATCAAACCATCAGTATATCACTCAGGTACCATAAAAATCAAGGGATTATTTGCAATCACTAGCAAAAAAAAGTTATTTTTGTTGGCTTATGTCTAGGAAATTTTTTATTCAATATCTCCAAACTACAAATTCTGCTTCCAATTATGCACATATATTTCTACTCCTCTTTCTGATTTAGCTTTTACCATTTTTACAACGCATCAATTAAATAACTTCTTTTAACTAATTCAATTTAATTTACTCAACTTCCAGCTTCAATGAATAACTTTCCTGGTAATGATTCTATTCCAACAGTTTTTATGAGTTTTTTTCAGTAACTAAATATACATGCACATAATCTAAAAAGAACCAAAAAAAATAAAAAATAAAAATAATAATAATAATAATAATAATAATAATAATAATAATAATAATAATAATAATAATAAGGCAATAGCAATATAAAAAATAAAAAGAACGAAAACAAAAACAATTCAAAAACCTAATCAGATTATATAAACCTGAAATTGATCAATAGAAACAAGCATAGGCATAGCAAATAAAAAATAATAATATAAAAAAGATCAAAACCTCATCTTTTAACATATGAAGCAACGTGGTTTTTCCCGCATTATCCAGGCCCAGAAACAAAATTTTGGCCTCTTTTTGGTACAGCCCCAAGGACGCTAATACTCCATAAAACCAATCCAAGAGAAACATTTTTTTTTTCAGCACTGAAAAATTATTCAATAAAAACTGACTGGAAAACACGAGATTTTGCTCAATAAAAGCAAGAAAAGGTAGAGATATGAGTGAGTGAGCGTAAAATATTGCTTGTTTCAGGTTCTATTTATATTAAAGAGTCGGGTACCGGCTCAGCCGATGAAAAATTGCGGCTGTGTGATGGAGTGCAGGGTGAGGTAACTGGACATAGCCGGTTAATGGAGTGTTTAGAGTACGTGGAAGACTGTGATTGGATAGGGTGCGTCATCGAAAACTGATAGGTATGATAGCACCAGGAATTATATGGTGCGATCGCTCTTACGGTTGAGATGTGTTTTGAGATTTTTCTTAATGGTAGTGTAAATGCAAAAGTTAAAGCATGTTTTGACTTTTGGAGTAGGATGACAATTTTTTTGTCTTGTTCTTTTTGTTTGTGAGACAAATTTATTTAATAAGATTTTGTTTTATAATATACATAGTTGTAAAATATATATATATATATATATATATATATATATATATATATATATAAAAGAATTATTTGTGATAATTAAAGAATTTTAAATTTTAAATAAAATTTTTAAAAATATTTATTCTCAATTCGTGTTTTGTACATATTTAGTTTATTTATTAATAAATATAATTATTATATAAATTTATATTTTAATATTTAGATTCAACTCTCTAATAAGTTTAGTTGCATAATTAGGAAAATTCAAAAGATGTCGCATTTTCAATCCGTATCTAATCTCTATTTATTAATTCTTCTTATTATTATTAATAAATAGAAAAATTTTATTTACACATTTCTAAGAATTCAAAAGATATCACATTCTCAACACATGTCTAATATCTATTTATTAATAATTATTATGTTATTTTGTATTTTAATATTTAATTAAATTCGTTAATAATTATTAGTTGCATGCTTTGAAAAATTCAAAAGATGTCATACTCTCTCAATCTGTGTTTCATTGTAGCAGTGTCTAATCAATATTTATTATTAATTATGATCATATAACTTTATATTTTTATGTTTAAATTGAATTCATTACTAATATTTAGCTAAATACTTAGATTATTGCATATAACTCGTAATTTAGCTATATATAATATTTGAAATTCGCAAAATAAAATAATTTTAAACTTTTATTATAAATATAAGTTATTTAAGTATTTTCATAATTAATATTTTTTAATTTAAGTTATTTTATATGCAATTTATCTTTTCATTAAGAAATATAAATAAGTTTATGGTAATAGAATAACTAAAGGGAAAGAATGGAAGTAATTCGATTGGAATATTATTAATTGATTGAGAATGTGTTGGTCAAATATTATGTTCCTTAATTTTGAACAAAAAATCTAAAACGACAGTTATTAAGAAATGGAGGGAGTACTTAATAAGTCAAAAACTGAATTTTAAAAAGGGAAATTAAAATATTCTGTATATATTATTTATTTGTATGGGAAAAGATATTTATGTTTTCATCTCTTTCATAGGCAAGTGTAGCTACACGCGCCTGACAAAAGGAATGAGATAAGATCGACTGTTATGGAAAAATCGAGACACATGGAAGATTTGGGTAGATCTGATGAAAATTTGAGAAGCTCAATATATAGAAAGACGGAGATGAATTGAAATCAACAAGTCCTTAAGTATTAAGAAGTTCGTGTAAGGAAAGATGAAGGAAGAAAACAAAATTCTCATAGGATTCATCTCACAGGGGAAGACGATTTGCTGAAGACCGGACCCATGCACACGACCCATGAAGAAACCCTTCTACCCTAGGAATCTGGCTTATGTCTAGTATATACAATCAATATGTTTCATTGTAAAATGTACTTCAAGTCTAAGCTATAACAAACATATAAGCATACTCGAATACATTGTATTTTATAGTTAGATATTTTTTTTTTTGATATTATAGTATTCTGCTGGAATATTGAAATAGTTAGGATTTCTCTGTTTGTTCAAGTTACTAGGGATTAGTAGTCTTTGAGTGGAGTTTGTAGGGCTTTTTCGTACCCAAGGGAGTTGGTCAGAAAAGTAGTTAAGGTAGTGTGTAACTACATTGATTAGGTAAGAGGGAGTCCATACTTCTAAGTGAAAGTAGTTCAAAGCGTAATCAATATATTAATGAAAGAGTTATGAGAGGAAGAGAGATTCTTCCTCGTGTAAATAATCTTTAATTATATTATTGTTTGCTCCAAATTTATATTGTATTTTTACATTGGATAATTATATAAGTGATATAACTTTGACAACCACATAATTTCGTTCGGCACTAGAGCAGTGTTTTTAATATTTTTATAGGATAAAGATCGAGTGGACTGCGAGGAGGGGTGACCATATATCACGATCACGTATCGATGTCAAGACCTACATGTTTAAATGGATCCAATTATTTGTATTGAAAGTCCATGATAATTATATATTTGCACTCACTTGGTATAGGTACGTGGGAAAGCACTTAGAGAAGCTGGACTCATCCTATGATGACTGAAACTACATATGTTGTTTCTAAGATAAAAGAAAAGGATAAAGAAGCAGCTTCAAAATAGGATAAAGAGAAAACTTCTAAAGAAGATGCACCACTGAAGATTGTTCTTAAGCCTAAATAACTTTGATCCGATTTAGACAAGATGGAGCAATAAGCCAACTTCAGTATATGGCATTCTTACTAATGTTGATCAAACACATCACAAGATGAATGTCAAGTGCACTACATCACATGAAGCTTGGAAGATACAAGAACGTCAGTTTGAAGTTACAACCTCAGTAAAGACCTCTAAGATACAAAAGATCACAACTGCCTTTGATGAGATAAGGATAGAAGAGGACATAACCATTGAGATGTACTATGCTAGGTATGTGATATTGTGAATTAAAGCGCCATGCTTGGTGAGGAGATTTCAGAAGTCAAGCAAGTCCAAGAATTCATAAGAACTCTACGCAAGAGACTTCGTGAGAAGATTATGTCTTTGGGAAGCTTTATGCGACTAGGAACCTTGGACTTGATGACTTACTTGGTGATCTCCAAACTTTTGAGATCAATAATGGTTATGATATGAAGAAAAAGGGCATTGCATTCAAAGCTAGTGTACTTACACCATCTAACGATGAAAAAGATGAGGATGATGTTGCATTCAATGCTACAGTCGCATTAATATCAAGAAACTACGATAGACTGCAGAAGAAGGTCGATAAAGGAAAATTCTAGAACAAGAAGCCATTTGACCCAAGCAAACTCCCATATTGTCAAGGGAAGGATAGGTATAGCAACACATCAGGTAAATTCCAGAACTAGAAGGTAGAGAAGGATCAGTGCATGGAGTGTTGCAGCTTTGAACTGTCACGCCCCATTTTCGAAAAGTGTAAAACTTGATTTTTCATAATTAAAACTTCCAAGAACAAGGGCATGAGTTTTCAATAAATCCCAATCACAATAAATTTGAGCGGAAGCGTGAATAAAACTTAACATTAATTTAAAACAGGAAATTCACTTAACGCATCAAATAGTAGTACTCGACTATTCAAGAAGTTTTAAATAGAAACACAAGTCTCAATCTTGTTTTTAAACTTGACAAAAACTAAAGATACCAATCCATAGAGAAGAAAATAAAATAGCATTGAAAATAACATCTTTGCATCCACCGCCTCGTACCACATCCAACTCCTCAACCTGAAAAGTTTAATAAAAATGGGTGTGAGCTTTCAACTCGCTCAGTGGGGATTTGTTTGTCAACATTAAACACAAATCATACAAACCATAAATGAATAGATACAACACACTGTCAGTCGTTCATAGATGTTGGCCAACCATAGATTTAGCTCGAAAGCTACTGTTGTTTTAGCCCGAAAGCTACTATTGTTTTAGCTCGAAAGCTACTATGGAATGTTGCATTGAGACATAGATAATTCATACAATCGCATTTAACATAGACAAACATAGAACACGTTCGACAATGTTAAGAATAAATCATAAATGAATGGCTACAACACACTATCATGGTTTTAGCTCGAAAGCTACTATGGAATGTTGCATTGAGACATAGTTAATTCATATAACTGCATTTAACATAGACAAACATAGTTTTGAAAAGAGTTTAGAATCACCCACTTGAATGTAGTTTCGTAAAGATGCGAATGTAGATGCTTGTGCTTGAAAATCCTAGGTTTGAGGACCCTCGTTTCCTACAATAAAAATAGTAATTTAACTTAGTACTTGGTTTAGAAAAATGTATATATATATATATATATATATATATATATATATATATATATATATATATATATTTGAATAATTTTAAAAGGTAATAAAACCATAGCCATGAATCGAACATCCGATTAGGGAAAATAAGGCCAATAGTGTTGTTTTATTAGGGTTCTTGAATTTGGAAGGGTAAAATTGAAGTTTTGGTAAATTGGAGGCTCAATTGAATAAGTTTCGGAAACTTTGGGGCCAATTAGATAAATATGGGGGCTGAAATTGGAGTTTTGATAAGCTGGGGGGCTCAATCGAACAACATTAAAGTTTTGGGATTAAATTGAAAAGGGGCTAAAGTCTGGAGGGTCAATTGAATAAAATTGAAGACTTTGGGGTCAAATTGAGATTTTTTGAAAAATAGATTTTATATATGGATTTTCAGCCCTAAAATCCCTAAACTCGCTGCCCGTTTCTTTTCCTTCTTTCATTTCTCTCCTCTTCGGCCAAAAGAAAACAGCGCAGCAATCGGGCGATTGGCGAAGGCGGCGAACGGCGGCCAGCGGCTCAAGAAGGCAGTGGTGGCGAAAGGCGACGGCCACCCGTTTCCTCCTTTCTCCTTCTTCTCAAAATCCAAAACCCCTCTCCCTTCCTCAGTCGCCGCCGGTTGCCGAAGGTGTAGGCGGTCGGAATTTCTTCGTCGTCGGTCCGTCGGAAGGAACCAGCTAGCGGCGTTGGCCGTGGACGCGGAGGCCTCCCCTCTTCTTTGACTGGTTTGCGACGGTGGTTGAGTCGGACGACGGCGGGGTTGTTGGGTGGCAGGCGTGGTTGCTGTGGCTGGGTGGCGATTCGGCCTTGGTGGTGTTGGCGAAAAAAGAAATCGGCCGCTGGTGGCTTGTGGTGACTGGAATATTTGGCGGCTGGTCGGGTTTCGGGTTTGAAATGGGTCGTGGCGGTGGTTGTGGTTTCGGACGGGTTGGCGTACGGGTTTGGTGGTGGTGGTGGCTGAAACCGGGAAAGATTTTGTAGTTGGTGGTGGTGATTGTTGTTTTGGCCGTCTGGTTTTGAAAAAGAAAAGCGACCGGCTAAGTCTGTTTCAGTTGAAATCTTGGGCCTGGAATGACGGCTTGATTGCAGTTTCTATTTTGCAGCCGAAACTTTATTTGGTAATTGGTAATTGTTGGCTGTGATGGCGTTGGTGGTTTAGGGTGGTGAGTTTTGAGAGTTTTTGGAAAACAAGATTTACCTGTTGTTGTTGTTTGTGGCTGTGAATGTGTTGAAAATGTAGATGTTGGGGATAAGGTTTTGGTATATAATTCAAGACAAAACAATTAAATAAAAGAATTCATTTTTGTTTTGAAAAGTTAGAGTTGTGGTGGGCTTGGGCCAAGTTATAAGGTTTGAATTGGGCTTGGGTTAGAATTTTGTAAACAAAATGATGTTGAATTTGGGCCTTAGTAAAATAAAATAATAAAAATAACATTGTTTAAATTTGGTTTTGGTAAAAATAGAATAAAATAAAAATAATGTAATTGGATTTGAATAAAAGGGCTTATTGGACTAGAAATAATAAACTATAAAATTAAAATTAAAATAAAATAAAAATAAAAATTTGGCTCAATAAAATGAAAACTTGGGCGTTACATGAACACTTTCAGAATGAGTGCTCTAGTTTCCTAAGGATAAACAAGGCTCTCAAAGCAACATAGAGTGCATCTGAAGAGTGTGAGCAAGTTGAAGAAACTGAGCATACTAGCAACATGGCCATTCTCTCTAATAATCTCTTTTGCTTAGATCATCCCTACGTAAATCCAACTTGGATAAAGGTATGAGTTCTTCCCTATATTATTCTAATAGTAATTATGATGATAAATCCTAGTGAAGAAGATCTCAGAACACATATGTTTACCACTGAAAAGTGCATCCAGATAAGGTGTTAAAGACCTACGTTCTCAGATCAAATCACTTAAGGTGTTCAAGATTTAATCAGAACAACAGGTCGGTGTATTAATGTACATACTCGGTGAAGTTTAAAATTTACATGAGCAAAGCTCCAAATCCCTTGGAGGCTGGAAATCAAGAAGCTGAGTTAGATAGACCTTATTCCAAGCTCACTCTCTTAGACCATAAACAGAAGTTGTCCAAACATATTTGTATTGAAAAGAACCAGGTAATTTAATCTTTTAGCACCGAACTGTTTGTTTACAGTGTATTACGGGAAAGAAGGATAAGGAAGTTCTTTCTCTAAAAAAGGAGTTATCTAAAGTAATGAAGTTGCATGAAGACATGATTGATGTTTATACCTTAACTGAACATGAACGTACTTAGAAAACTCAGGAGCTTCAAAAGCAAATTGGTTTCTTCAGAAGCTGAACACAGGTAAGGAAAGTCTAGACGAGTTGGTCAACATGGGCACAAGGTATGAAAACATGGCATTGGTTTTAAAGGTGAAACTTCTAAATGTGGTAATGATATAAAGCTTGTTAAAAGCATTATGCGTATTGTTAATTCAAAAGGTAAGAACACATACTCCCCACCCCTGCCGTGAAACAACATCCAAAAGTTTTTTGTTAAACATTTTATTCTTATATTTTAATATTGTGGTATTCATGGTCGCATTCATCCTAAGTACTATAGAATGCATCATGACTTGTATACAGGGAATGAACATGCATGGAATCCTAGTGGTGTACCTTCACGAACACTAAAACTGAAAGTTGCTTTGAAAAACCACACTTAGAAAGAAAAATTGGTACCAAAAGATAAAAAGTAATGTTTAATGTCTGTGGTAGCCTTGAAAATAAGTTTGAACGGCGCCAAAATTTGATCGAAGAATTCTTAGCACTCTAAGAAATCTTCTCCGTAATAGTACGGAGTCGATTGTAGAGCGGTAAGCTTTCCCGAGTCGTGTGTCTCGAGGATAGATATAATCGGCGGTCGGTGTGCTTAATTAATCTCTTGTTAATTTAAATTAACCTAATCTACACTAAGAAAGCATTAAGTCATTGGTTTGGTTTGAGTTTTATGCTAAAGCTTGAGTTTAAAAGGAGACTTTAATTAAAAATGATTGGGTTTAGGGTGTTCGTTTCGTCTCCACGATCAATCGGTTTTTTCCGAGCACTTAATCCACGATTCGGGGTTGTCAATTCCAAATGTCGATCAAGTATTGGGGTCGTCAATCCCAATTCTCAAAAAAATCCGATTAATGGTTTTAAACGAACTTAAACCCTAAACCCGTAGTTTCTAAACTAATTGCATCAAATACAAATTAAAACTGGCTTGAAAGTGATCAATTTTAATGATATTAGTTAAACCTAATTAAAAATCTTAAATAAATTAGAACTACTAAATTTAAGAAGGCTTGAAATTAAAAGAGAAGACATGAAGGGAAATTAAAAGCATTTGAAATTGAAATTGATTAAAAGGATTAAATTGAAAAAAAAGTCAAATCACCAAAGAGGAAAGCTTCATACATCTTTCAAGAACCCAAGAGTTTGTTTTGACTAAAGAGGTAAAAAGTTTCAAACCAACATCCATGGAGTTTTGAAAGAAAACAAAGGCAAGAGGAATTGAATTGCAAGAACAACAAGACAAACTAAATCTAACAACATACCCTAAGCAAATTCAACTAACAAACACAACACAACAACATGAACAATAAATCAATAACTAAGCATAAAAGTAAAGGGAAAGAAAACTACCAATTTTATTGAACACCAAAAGCTTCATATCCAAATTACAACATTCAAAAGCAACCAGATCTTCAATACAACAAAGAGCAACAAGTGAAGGAGATTGTCACCTTCTCCGACACTTACTAACCTAAACTAACCTAATTAAACCAATTACTAAGCTAGCTAAACTACACTAAACTAAGGATTTAATATCTAGGGTTTTGAAATGCAAGAGTAAAGGCTTGGAGGAAATGGAACAAGTCCAAATTCCACCAAGGAGAGTTATTTTTTTGTGGATAATGGGTGGGAATCATATATGGGGGTAGATAAGGGGCAAAATGGTCTTTCTTTTCGCCAAAATTACACATCTTCAGCGTTTCAGTCGATCGACTGGAGGTGCAGTCGATTGACTGCCAGTCTATCGACTGAAAGGCAGTCTATCGACTGCTTCATCCTCGAACAGCCAAACTTTCTGCCGAGCAGTCGATCGACTGACAAATATACGGAATCAGCCAACAATGTCTTCATATGAAATTTAGCCCTTCCTCTTGGCTTTCATTTGGCTTTTGATTTGTGTCATTTAGAAATTTCCTCCTAGAGTTATGGGCTCCGCACCAAAACCTGCCACAAGCGAGGCCACGACGAACTGTCTCCACTTAAAGCTGCTTTTTATCATTCTTAAACTCATAATTTGGGATTGTTGTAAACACAAGAGTTTTAGGAATTTCTCTCAGATTTCGAATGATATAAGTTGGAGGCAAATGGCACAAGTGTTTTTGGAGTTATGCTTGTATTACGATAACTGAGACATCCACTGAGCGAATGCAAGAGTTGACAATGAAAATGGCCACATTTCTCGTCATTTCTGGTTGATCCTCACACCAAAGGTATGTTGTGGATTGGCAATGCGTTTCTCGGGTTTGAATCATCTTCCGACCTCATCGTGGGCCCACTTTGACCAAAGTTGACCTTCAAAACAAAAACTAATAAAAAAACTAAGAAAATATAAGAAAAACTACTAAAAACAAAGAAAACACTACAAAACCTAAAACTAACAAAATAGGCCAAAACAACTCCTAATACCCATAAATGCAAGTAAAACACATGCAAACGCAACACAAAAAGGTAACAAAAATGCGTACAAAAAGTACAAATCAGCATTCATCCTAAGTACTATAGAATGCATCATGACTTGTATGCAAGGAATGAACATGCATGGAATCCTAGTGGTGTACCTTCACGAACACTAAAACTGAAAGTTGCTTTGAAAAATCACACTTAGAAAGAAAAATTGGTACCAAAAGATAAAAATTATTGTTTAATGTCTGTGGTAGCCTTGAAAATAAGTTTGAAAAGTGAATGGTATTTTGATAGTGGTTATTATAGGCACATGACTAGAGTTAAGTCATAACTCACTAATATAATGTTTGTGTCTAATTTTGCGGTAACTTGTACTAATGGTGTGAGTAATAAGGTCACAGGTATTGGATGTTTGAATGTTGGAGGCTTATAAAAGCTTGAAAATATTTTTCTTGTCAAAGATCAGAAAGCCAATCTACTAAGTATTAGTCAATTGTGCGATCAAGGTCTGAAAGTCAGGTTTATCGAAGATAATTGTCTCATTTATGACAACTGGGATAGGCATGTTCTTACAGAAACTATATCAGTTGGCAACTACTATTTGGTTGAGCATGACCTTATATGCCACTCGACTAAGATGAGTGATACTGAGTTATGGCATAAAACATTATGTCATATTGGCTATGCACATTTGTTTACTCTATCCAGTACAGGTGTTGTTTGTGGGATTCCAAAACTTCAGTAGAAGAAACGTGGTGTTTGTGAACCTTGTCATAAAGGTAAGCAAAAATGTGCTCCTCACAAAGTACTTCATGAAGTTACCACGAAGCTGATGGGTCTCCGAGTAATGAAAGTTCAAGTAAATATTCTTCCATCAGACCCTCTTCTTCCTTGGGCTCTCAATTTTTGTGAAACGTAGAAACCTTGCTCTCTGTTATTCCTACCCAGGACAAAGCCAATTCTGATCCTGAATATCAGATCCCTAAGGGGATTTTAACGATATCCCGTTGATCTTATTGTGCCAAAGGCAAATCCACGGTTCCAGATAATGAACCTTCACCTCTGCTTACTAATACCACCACCGAGACAAGTTATTTTACCAAGGGTAACACTTACTCTCTTCGCTTCTTCACGCCTGGGGCTGAAGAATGCTTAAATCTCTTCGATTGATGGAGTTTCACCTTGAACGTAATATTAGGGTTGATGATTCTAGGGAGTTGAAATGTTTGCCTTGGTTGAGATTTAGGTCTAGAGTGTACTATTGTTGGTCTTTCTGATCATTGCACTCATTGCTTATGAGTTCTATGTTAATTTAACCCCTGCCATTGTAGATTCTTCGATTCCCCATCTTGACAAGTTTTTATGGATAAATCACATTGTTGACTTTTCCCCTAGTATAATTGAAACCCACATTGGCCTCTCGTATGACTGATTTGAGTCTTGATGCTAATCTGGATGTCGCCACATCTTCCCTAAATGACGGTCTGTTCGAGTCTTAGATAAATCCTAGTTTTCTTGTCCCTAAACTTTCTTTTTAAAGCTAGTTTGCTGCATAAGATAGCTCTACAAAACTAGACTTCAACTACCCACCAGTACATGGTTAATGAAAATCAAGGAAAGGTCTTATTTTACGTGTTAACTGGGAATTAGTATACTCTTTAAGAGCTTATCTATCAACATATTGTGTCTTTTACTTTTCAGACAATAGTACTCATAAGAAACTTCTTTTTTATTCTTTGATTTGGTCCTTGTTGAGTGCAGTTAAACCTGATCCCCGTAAGGGTGATTTCTTGAGCTTGAATTGCCTCTTTTGATTGTTGGAACTTAGATATTAATGCCCAACTTCCATGCAGGGACATTAATCTACTCAAGACAACCAGTGTTTCTACATCCCCTGAATCAATATCTTAGGAACTGTCCATGTGGTCTGTTTTTGAAAAGTGTGCCCACAAGCATGTGGTGCACCTTCGAACTCTTCATCAAGTTGCTAGGGCTAAGACTATTGGATCTTTGGTTGTTTAGTTAAAAAAGGGGAGAAGCCAGGAAAGAAGTCTGTTGCTAAGGTAAGTGCACAAGGAGAAAAGGAAAGGGTAAAGGTAAGCATGCTCATGTTGGATTGTTGGATAATGAAGATGAGCTGAAGGGTGAAGCTACTTCGAATGCTTCATGTTGGATTTTTGCTGGATGAAGGATCAAATCCTAGTTAATGACTTATTTTGAATGATAATGTAGTGAGAACCTGATGTACTTAGAAAACAGCTTAATACCCTAGAGGCTATTACTAAAAAGATGAAAACACCTACCAAACCTTACCCATAAACTTAATCACTGCCCAAAAGACAAGAACATCCAATCTCTTACAATACCAAACCACCACCTACTACACCACTCACAAAACCTACTAAATTATTAACTGCTTCTGAGATGGCAACCAATGTTATAACTGTGATGAAACCTTTTCTTTTGGTCATAGGTTTAAGCACATAATCAATTACATGATAATGACTGAAGATAAAGAGTTAGCTTACACTCAAGTATCCTTAGAACAAGAACCACCCACATAAATCGTGGATGAGGTGCAAATGACAATCAATGCCATTGGAGGCATATATGGGTCACCACATGAGGGTAAAAGGAAGATGTGGGGATCAAGATTTACATATTCTGATAGACTCAAAAAGTACCTTAAGCTTTATTCAAGAGAATACATCTAGGAGTCTAGGTTGTCAGTTACAGCCTTCTAAGCCACTGTTGGTCAGGGTAGCAAATGGACAAAGGATGGTGAGTTATGAACATGCATTAGGGTTTAGTTGGGAGATTCAAAGGCATAGTTTCTATTAATCACCTAAACCACTACAAAATGAAGGGTGTGAAATGATTCTTGGTGGAGATTTGCTTAAGGTATAAACCCGAATTAAGATAGATAAAAAAACATGACTTTCATTGTTACCAGGGCTGGAGAAAGGGTGAAGGTTCAAGCCCTCACAAGTACTATTCATCTCAGGACCTTCCCTATATAAGATGGTGCATTATGAGTATCTATCTTAAATTAAAGATATATACGATTGCTTATGAGGAAACTAAGGGTCTTCCTCGTGGAAGAGGTGTTGAAACATCAAATCTTATTAAAACCTGGCAGTGTTCCCGAACACTAACATCCCTAAAGAACTAAAAATGAGCATAAAGGGGAAATTGAGAGAATTGTATTCAAGACATTAATAGTTCTTTTGGTTCCCTCGTCATCTTAGTAAAGAAAAAAGATGCTACACGAAAACTATATGTGGATTACAGGTAGTTAATAGTCTTATTGTGAAACATGACTATCCTATACCTATGATTGATGAGTTAGTAGATGGGCTAAATTGGATAAAGTTCTTTTCAATTATATATCTCATATCAGGTATTTTCAAATTTTAATGAAGGAGGAGCATATATATCTCACTGCATTTAGAACTCATAGTGGGCACTATGAGTTCCTTTTCATGCCTTTTGGGCTTTGTGATACCCTAGCCACCTTTCAGTCCTTAATGAACAAAGTTCTCAGGGAGTTCCTAAGGAAGTTTTTTTTAGTGTTTTTTTGATGATATAATCATATACAGTGAAGATTAGGGTTCTCATTTGGATCATGTAAGGGAAGTCTTGACCAAGTTAAGGGGAAATAAGTTATTTACTTAGGATATCAAGTGTTAGTTTGGTGAGGATGGTTGAATACTTTGGGCACATAATTTCTTCTGCAGGAGTAGCTACAGACCCACAAAAAACTGAGTGTATGTTTAATTGTCCAAACCCTAAGAATACTAAGCAGTTGAGGGGATTTCTGGGTTTAGCAGGTTACTACAGGAAATTTGTGAAGGGTTATGGTTTGATCAGTAAGCCATTGACCAACTTACCTAAGAAGGATAAGTTTCAATGGGGATCTGAGGTTGAGATGGCTTTCTTAACCCTAAAGAAGGCAATAATACTTGCCCCTATGTTATCATGACCGGACTTTAGCCAACCCTTTGTTTTGGAGATGGATGCTAGTGGAAAGGGGATTGGAGTAGTATTAATGCAACATGGAAGGGCAATTGCTTACATGAGTAAGTCTCTCTGTCCTAGGAATCAGGGTTTACTTGTGTATAAAATGGACTTTTAGCTGTGCTTATGGCTATACACAAGTGGAAACATTATTTATAGGGTTTTAAATTCATTACTATGATAGACCAGTAAGCTATTGGGACTGGATTCTTAAATCTAGAATAAAAGAGTTTAAGAGAGCGACCATTGCGATACCACTTCGGGAAGCAACAACCTAATTGATCTTGTAAAAGATCCGCTACAGATAGAAATGAATGAACGAAGACGAGCCACCTCCACTATCCACGTATGTAAGTAAGGTAAGTATAAGAACTACGTGGACTTTGATTCCTATATGAAGATATGTAGGCAAGTTAATTCCAATATTAAAAGTTGAAATCTTGAATTTTATTTCTAATATTAAAATTTAAAATCAGATCCTTTTAAAAAATATTTTTTAAATATTTTTTTTAAAAAATAAAATAAAAAACTCAAACTATGTAGACTCTGATTGCTTTGTGGGGATACGTAGGCAAATTAATTCAAATAATAAAAGTTAAGATTTTGAATTTTAATTTTCAATATTAAAATTAAAATAAGTCCTTTTAAAAAACACATATATGTTTATTAAACTCTTTATCGAAAAAAATCAATTCTTCAATATTTAAGTTTATCATTTTTTTAATCTCCTTTTTTATTTTTTTTTTTAAAATCAAAATACATTAAAATAAATCGAAAAATTGTCGGTTAAAAAAAACACTCGACGATTTCGAACCGAATCAGAAATCAACCAAAACCGGAAACGAACCCAATTCTCTATGAACTCGGCATCGACCAATTTCTTTAACCAGCGATTAAAAAAGAAAAAATTACAAGAATAACTAACTTAACTTTTTCTTTTTACAATTTGAAGATGACTTGAAACTTTTTACAATTATACTTAGATTTTCTTATTATTTTAATTTATTACGTATATTCTTTTGAATGGTTATAATTGATTTTATCCATTCAATCTCTTCAAATCTATCTTCGTATCCCGATCTCTTTTAATACAATTTTTAGTCACAATTTTTTTTTTCAATATACAAAATAAAACTTTTATCTCCTAACTTTTCAAATCTACATACTGATCTCCACTGATACAATTTTTAATTTTATTTTTTCGTCGCAATTTACAACATAAAACTTTTATCTCCTAACTGTTTTTCAATCTTCGCATCCCGATATCTTCTAATACAATTTTTAGTTACAATTTTTAATTTTTTCATTGCAATATACAAAATAAAACTTTTATTTCCTAACTTTTCAAATCTACATCATAATCTTCACTGATACAATTTTTAATTCTTTCGTCGCAATATACAAATAAAACTTTTATCTCCTAACTTTTATATATAGTTTCAAATTGAAATATACAAAATAAAACCTTTATCTCCTCAAAATCTTTTCAAGTCGGTAGTAATTGGTTTGATATATAAATTGAAGTTTAGTTGTTATATCTCTTCGATTAAAATATACAAAATACATTTAAAGAGTATTGAGTTGATATATAAATACTATAATTATATATAACTCGAAGGTTGATCGGGTTGATATATAACTTAAGTTGATAAACTTATACTACAATCAATTTTTCTCCAATATTGATTTGCGTAGCGGTTTCTCCAAAATTGATTCAGAATTAAGTGGCAGTTCGTTAGTTTTTCTCGTATTTTTGATAAAACGCTCGTGGAAAAGGTATTTTTAAACTAATTTTGTTGTAAACGTAAAATTGATTTTCTTTACTTAAAATTTAATAGTTATGTAAATTACCCATTAAAAAACCTATCAATTTTAATTGAATCTACATCGAAACCCAGTTCTATCACATGTTATATGGCCCATAAAAGGACCTCAAGCCCACAAAGCCCAAATTACTCTCACACCCCACACCAAAACTAGGGTTTTAAAACCCAATTACATTCTCACTCATATAACTGTCGAAAACTCTTTCATCGCCTCTGAGCTTCATTTTCCTATCGCCGCCCCCTCCGCTAGGTAAACTAATCCCCTAAATTTATTGTGATATTGTGCGTCTCTTTCTCTATATCTCTGTGTGCGGGGATGGAGTAATTATCCTTCTGTTCTTTTATTCTGTGTTTTTGTTTTGTTGAATCAGAGCTGAAAAGAGCAGACAAATGGCGAAATCGAAGAATCACACGGCTCACAACCAGTCACACAAGGCCCATAGGAACGGCATCAAGAAGCCCAAGCGCAATCGCAACACCTCCACCAAAGGGGTACGTTTGAATTCTCTTTCGCTTTACTGTTTCGCCGTGTGCTTTAAGTTTATCTCTGTAATTAATTTTTATCGGGTTTTTTTTTGTTTTTTGTATTTATAGATGGACCCAAAGTTTTTGAGGAACCAGAGGTACGCGAGGAAGCATAACAACAAGAGCGATGATGGCTCCATTGAGGAATAGGGGATTTTAAATATTTACGCATTCTCTCAATCTTAATCTTTTGAAAAATGGTCAGGACTTGATTTTGTATGATCCAAAACTTGTGTTTTAGGGTTTGTGGTTGGTGTTGAATTATAGCATAATTTGACTAGTGTCTTTTGAGTTGAAATATTATTTTTCTCATGTTTGGAGCTTTTCTTTTATCTACCTGCATTTTTGTTCTTGCAATCTTGTGTTAGCTGAATTAGCAATTGTTTTTTACCCCTTTCTGTTTTGAAATTTGATTTATTATTTTAATCTTAGAACTGCAGTTTGAAGGGCTGATTGAAAGCATGATGATTAGGCTGATAAACCATATACATGATAAAGGATATTGAGGTTATATCAAGTGTGGTGTGTGGTTATGAGTAATATATTACTCTTATCTGAGCTGAAATTGATTTGAAACAAAAAAGAATTGCATTTGAAAGATTTGCCTGGGAGCTGAGAAGATAGTATACCCTTTTTAATCTACGATACATGTATTTTAGTTTGGGTCTTTTGTGCTTATGAGTTTAAATTAATGATATACTGCAGTTGAATTTATCTGAAATTCTATCAATGCGTCTTTTGGATGTGGAATTTTGCAGTTAGAAATTTTAGTCTGGGTTGACATTTAATTTGTAGGTGTTATTGGAATTTATATGTTGCAGTTTAATAGGTTGCTTGAGTTGAGAGCTTTGTTTGCAATTTGGATTTGCAAGTATAAAGGCGGTGACATATTTAGTCTGCAAGTGTTATTAATATTGTATTATTTTTTGTAAATTTCCAATGAGGCATCCAATTAGTAAACTTTTGTGCAATTGTAATATTGCACAAAATAATAACTTATTGATATTGCTACATAGGTCTTTTGCAAGTTACTAGAAGAAATATGTTTTCTCACTAGATATACAATACAAGATCAAAACTGCAACCTAGTGAATCTTGCATGCCCTGCTAAATTTTGTATTGGCTTAATATGTGGCCTAATTTGTTTGGTCATCACTTTTAAGTGATTCCTGAGAGCACCCTTGTCTAGTACATCAGTTGTGGGTGGACATAATCTTGTTTAGGCTCACAATCATACATCTTAAACCTGATTATTATTCTTGATTGGGTTGATTTTGTGTGCTTTCTATTAATGATTCTCGAGCCGTGTGTTTGTTGTACATCAGATGGAATATATAGGTGGTGAAGAGTTCTACTTAAATGTTTTGCAAAGTATTTACATTGTTTTGTATAGTATGACTTCTTGTCGTACATCTGGTGTACAATAGTTTTTGCGTTTTCGAGAGCTCGGAATGCAAGTATTTATTATAATTTAATTTAATATTCTTCTTCTCAGATACTGCAGTTGAATTGATTTGGAATTATAACAATTAGTTGTAGTTAAAAGAACTGCTTCAGAGCTTGATGGTTATAAAATACTCGTTTATTAGTCGAGGGTCAAATGCAGTTTGGGTCTTTTGCTGTTAGAAATTTTATTTGAAATCATGCCTGAGAACTACTGCATTTTGAAGGGCTGTCTGATTTCAATTTTGGTTTTGTAAAGGATAAAATTGTTCCATATTTGATCTTCCTAGTTGCAAATACCTATTTGCATTTTAGGTCCTGCAAGTTTTGACTTTTGTGCAATTGCCCAGTGAGTTCTTGTCTTGTGCGGTTTTGAGCTCGTTAGGAAGAAATATTCGATCATCTGTTTAGAAAAGTTTGCACTGAATTAGGTATTATGGGTACCAAAGTTGCACAAGAAAACTGAAATTACAGAATCAAAATTACTACACAAGACCTTTACAAGACACCTGCCTAGCTCTACCAGAATAAGATAAACTCTGATATAGCCATTTCTGTACATTCAATGTACTATATATTACCAAAACTGCACATGAAGCCTGTTGACTTCATCTATGTGCGTCCTAGCCCCTAGTTAGTTTTCAACAATCACGTCGCATTGATATATATATATATATATATATATATATATATATATTTATATTTATGCATAATATCAGTTTATTGAATACAATTAACTATTATATTCATGCATGCATAAAATATATACTATGATTCGTTGCATTTATAATTTTAATATTTATGAATTATTAATTTAGAGTCTTAATGGGACTTAATATTTATAAAGAAATTTTCCCAAAAATTATTATTTTATTATCTTATCGAATTTGATGATTTTTTACAAAAGTCCATGTCGTGACCGGTAAATTTTATTTAGAGAGTTTATTAATTTATATAGTTATTAATTTATAGAGGTTTTAGTGTATTAGCTTAGTGAATCTCATTGTGTGGTCTGTTTAACCTTGTGTTGGCTAAATATTCGAAGTTAAACTCCCATTTGTACAGATTTTGATAAACAGTATCTCTTGTTTTTCATTCTCATTCCCATAGGAATGAATACTATGATTAACGTTGCGAACATACATGAATACACACTACAACAATAAGGCTTAGTAGGAAGGACAAAGTCGTTCCTACGGCATGTTGTTGTCTTTGCTTTTGGTCTATAGGGACGACTAGTCGTTCCAAACTTACATACATGTATGTTTTTATAGTCGAGACCCAAACTTTCAAACAACTTCTTAGCCTCATAGTGTGAGTTGACAAGTTTCATCGATGGAAATGCGAGTTTCAATAACTTAAACAACTCATTAAATGATCTATTTGTCCAATTGTTATTCACCTTGATATTCATCAACTTCACAAGAAAATTTAGTGAAGAGAATGATGAAATCTCTTCATACAATTTAGTGTTCATTGCCTCGTACAAGTTATGATACTGCTCGTCAGGGTCCTCCAACCCATGCTCATTATCTGGGTTCATGTCTGCCATCACATTTTTCATTTCATCCATCATTTCAAACTCACAGACCAGGTTGGTGTTTGGTAAATGTTCTCCGTGGTGAACCCAAATATCATATGATGCATCAAACCCATACCTCTGAATATGGATCCGAACACCTTCTAACTTATGAGACTTCACATTTAAACACTTGTTGCACGGGCACTTAATCAAGCCTCTCTTATTTACAAGAGGCCCACACATGTTAATAAATTCATTCACTCCACGCCTGAACTCTGGTGACATTTTATTTGTAATCTGCGTCCATGTCTTATCCATCACCATATTTGAAAGGTGAAAAAAGAAAAAGGACCAAAATAATCAGGTAAATTCTTAAACATGAACATATTTCTTGTTCTACGTTTCTAATTTGTTCTTTTTGTTAGATGAATAATATATTGCATGATGAAAATAAATATGCAACCCAATAACATTTGTTTGGGTGATTTCTCAATTACATGGTTAATTTTTATTTAATTTTTTGTGCAATTATTTATGGAGATGGAAGCGATGATTATTTTTCAGATGAACTATGAATTTCCCAGATGGTTCTTTTATTTTGAAAACAAAGACAAAAACAAACACACCAGGCAACAAGAGAAATTGAAATCATACCTCTGTTTTGTTTCTTCAGGTCACTTATCGGAACGACAACATCAACATTTTGGAAGGACAATTCCTTCCAAATACATGAAGAAAGATTTACCCGAAAATTTATCTGTCATTGTTGCAAAAGAATGAATAATATATTTCATGATAAAAATAAATGTGCAACCCAAAATATTTGAAAAATAAATTGCACATTTGTTTGGGTGATTTCTCAATTTCATGGTTAATTTTTATTTAATTTCTTGTGCAATTGTTTGTGGAGATGGAAGTGATGATTATTTCTCATATGTATTGTTGATTTACAAGATGTACTGTGGATTTCTCAGATGGTTCTTTATTTTTGAAAACAAACACAGAAGGGAGAAGAACTGAAATCATACATCTATTCTCAGGATCACTTCTGGAAGGACATGTCCTTCTAAATACCAGAAGTAGGATTTACCCGAGGGTTTCTGTCGTTTCTGCCAAAAAAATTTGGAGAGGAGAAGGTGAGAAAAAGTACCGAAGTTGGGGAGGAGAAAGAGAAAATTAATGTTGAAAACGTTTGGGGAGGAGAAGGTGAAAATTAGGTGGAGGGTATAAATGGTGCTAATGATATTTTGGAAGGACTTTTCGTTCCAACAGATACACCATTAAATTGGTGCTCTATTGGCAAGACTATTTATAGGAACGACATTGTCGTTTCAATATGTTGACATTCTATTGACACGACAATTATATTTATAGGGATGATACATGTCGTTCCAATAGGTAAATTGACCTACAAGAACGACTTATATGTGTCTTTCATATATGTTTAACCTATAGGATGGACATAATTAACAATATTATCTTTTTAATTGGTCTCATTTATTGTAGTGACAGCATATATAAAGATAGGCACTCTTCCCCTTAGGAGAGACCAGAGTGAATYGACTTTCTCCTTATATTTGCTTTGTCTAAATTGCTCAAGTGTAGAGCATCCAAGGAGAGAAAGAGACAAGGAGAGCAGCGCTTAGGACCGGTTTGGACAGGGGGTATTAGCTTAGTGAATCTCATTGTGTGGCCTGTTTAACCTTGTGTTGCCTAAATCATTTTTGTTATGATTTGGTTGAGCTTTGAGTCTATCTAGCTAATGCTCAAACATATCAAGTAAATTGTACGTGTAACCAAGTAATTTATGAAATGTAATATTTTAATATAATAATTAACCATTATTAATTATTATGAATATGATAATATTAATTAAACTGTGATAAACATGAAAAACTAAATTTAGGTAAATTAATCAACAAGTTCACGCATGTGTAACACTCATGTTGTGCTAGTGCAACACAGCCTACGCCAAAGCATCAATTTTGGTGCGAATGTCACTCCAGTTGTACTCCAGTTTTTCTTTTTTTCCAATTGTATTACATACCTAGTTATTTAAGTAATTTATAGTTTAGTTTTAATTATTTAAACTTTGAATTTAGTTTTTTCAATGATATTTATAATAATTAATTATATTAATTAAAAAATAACACTAAACTTAACAATTTATTTTGTCAGGTGGTTCGCAATCTATTTCTTTTATTGTTGTATAGCTGAAAGTTATTTTTTTGCAACATAATTAATATTCTGCTCAAATAAATAAATAAGTATAATATTACTTATATAATTTCTTATTTAGTTATATTAAAAATAGTTAAATAAAAGTAATGAAATAACTTATCTAAAGAGTTATTATATCGTGGACCCGGGTGCACCCAATAATTTAACTTATTTTTGTATATAACTGACATATATTAACATACAACTGGTACATATCATCATATATAAGTGATAAATAATTGAAATTCTAAATTTAAAATTTAAAATCTAAAACCCTAAAATGAAAAAAAAAAAAACATAAAACAAGAAACTAAACCTTGAAAACCCTAAAATTGAATATTAAATTCTAAAACCTAAATTTCTATCATATATCATCACATATTATTGGTAAAATAATAGATTTTTGTCGATAAAATGGAAACTAAATAAAAAAGATGGAAAACTAATCTTAAAATAATAAATTAAAGGGGAAACTGTCAAATATAATCCCAGGTGGAGGTCCATTTGTTAATTAGTCACCCATCCAATTTTAAGTCAAATAGGTACTACTTTTTGCCAAATAGTCCAAAATTGTGATATGAATATACCACAATACTCTTACTATTAATAAATAATAATAATAATAATAATAAAATGGGGCCACCTTCTGCCGCCACTTGCCGCCGGCCGTCACCTGCCGCTGCCGGAAAATTTTTCGGTGAGATTTTTTTTTTTACCCAACAAATATAAAGTTAGCCGGCCGTCGGAATTTTTTTCGGATCACATTTTCTTTTCCTGATCATCTAAAAATATTTTTCGGCCACCGAAATATTTTCTGGCTGCCGTAATTTATTTTCGGCATTTTTTTTTTGTTTTTTCTGCCCACAATGTTTTACTGTATGTTTGAATTTCTTACTACATGTCCATGAAATCAGTGCAGTCAGTTTTTTTTTCAAACCAGTTTCTTTTCTTACTATATGTCTGAATTTTTTACTATATGTATGTATTTCTTACTATATGTGCAAATATTTTTTACTATATGCCAAAACATTTTTTACTTAATGTCCAAAAAATAATTTCGGTCACCGAAAATATTTCTTACTATATGTAACAGATTTTTTATTTAATATCCAAAAATTCATACTTGATGAAAAAAAGTATTTTATTTGATTGCAAAAGTTTCTTGCTTTGATGTGCAAGTGTTGTTATGTATTTTTTACTTATTACAAACTTTTTCTTTTACTTATTACACACTTTTGTTTTGCCGAAAAAAATAGAAAAAGAAATTTTTTGGTTAATAGAAAATTATTATCATGTATTTTCTTATTTAATACAAATTATATATTATTTTATAGTGAAATCTCATACTTTATATTCAAAAAATTAATAAAGTTTCTTACTTTATATCCTTTAAAGTAAGAAAGTTTGTTATTTTATATTCGAAAAAGTAGGAAAAGTTCTTAATTTATAGTGAGATTTCTTAATTTATTTTCTAAAATAAATATATTTTTAATTTATGTTAAAAAATAAAAAGAAAAAATCTTACTTTATAGTGTATCTCATATTTTATGTATGAAAAAATAAGAAAATTTCTTATTAAAAATTTCTTACTTTATAGTTAGATTTCTAACTTTATATTTGTTGGGTAAAAAGAAAAAAAAAATTAGCGGCGGCCGGACAGCAGCGGCGATGGGGGTGGCCGGCGGGAGGTGGTGGTGTATTGTTTATTGATATTATTATTATATTATTATTTATTAGGAGTAACCTTGTAATTGTATATTTATGGTTGGATTATTTGACATTTTGTATAATTAATCATAATATTTGACAAAAATATTTTTTCCTATGTAGTATTTGTTAATTGCCCTTAAATTAAAACTGAACACGTATAACCGAATGACAGGTGCACCCCGTGCATGTAATAAATTGGAGTGGGGTGGGCACCTAAATAGCATATGGTTTTCGCCTAATTATTCAAACCCTAATCTTGCAGTTTAAAGTTTAGTAGTTTAAGTTAAGCAAACTCCATCTGAGCGATAAGAACCTCTTAGAAATTTCTGATTATGGTAATTTTCTAATTTAGCGTGACGGTGATTTTTCTCTCTCCCGTCTATGTTAGGATTTATTCGATATTTGACATTTCGATTTGAATTGTATGCTTTATAAATCTGTACTTTATTGTTCTCTCATGTGTTAACGTCTTGATTTCAGCGTGTTAAAGTGTACCGCTTGAACGAGGAGGGTAAATGGGATGACATCGGAACTGGCCTTCTCAGTGTCGATTATTTTGAGGTTTTTTTTTTGGGTTTTATTTCTTTGAATCAATTTATTTTAGTAACAAATGTATTGAAACTTTGTATCTTTCTTGCATAGATATCACGGGACCACAAGGGATTAATCGTTGTTGATGAGGAAACTAACAAAACTGTGCTCACACATCGCATCAGCTTTGATGATATTTACCGTAAGGATGAAGGTGGTAACTAACCCATGTGTTTTTCGATTTTTTTTTTTTTTAATTCCAACTTATGTTTACGTGTTTTATGCGGTAAGTTATTAGGTATACCCGAGTGGAAAGAATATCTCTAATGCGAAGAATGCTCATCTTCGTCTGAATTGAGTTTTATATTTGGAGTGATAAATATTCATTTTTACTATAATAAATATATATTTATAAACGCATTATAAACATAAAAAATATTCATATTCGTTTGGATAAAAATGTAAATATGTTCATATCTTTTTTGATAAATGTCCATGTTCATTATAATAAAAGTTCTTTGTATTATGATAAATGTCACTCTCCATTCTAATAAATGTATTATACAAATATATATTTTCGTCGTATTAAATGTTCATGGCAAACTTGTACGAGACCGTCTTAGAGCATAATACCACTTTTAACATGTGAGCGAGTAATAATCTTTGTATTGTGCTAATGAGTTTGAAAGAGTCAAATGACGAACATAGTTAAAAGTGATCATAGAAAACTTACTTTATGTTTGTCTATGAATGTACATCGTATTGTACATCCATGTGTACGTACGTAATAATGAATGGTTTTATACTCCCAGGTTCGATTATTTTTTGGAAGGAGGAGCCCAATTCTTCAACCCAATGGGCCCTTAGCTTCCAAGAGGATGCATGTTGCGCTTACACATGGCAAGTATCACAATTTTCATTTAATTGAGGTCTTTACCTTTTTATATTTATAAAAAATTTAATCATATTGTGATCATAGATTTTTGGTTCATTATGTTTCGTACAGGGACCGTATACGCAACGAGGCAAGAGTTGCCCAGTTTGCCTCATTGACTAGTAAGTTTTTACATTCTGTATGTCTTTTGCCATACGAATTATAGGTTATGTTTCTTTTATTTTATTTCTCTCTCTCTCTCTCTCTTTTGATAGATGGACACAAATATCATACGGAACCAGAGGTGCGCGAGGAAATACCACAACAAAAAGACCGGTGAAACGGAGAGTGGATTTGAAGTTTTACGTATTTATATATCTACCACTCGTCTTCTGAATATGATCCGGATTTAATTTCGTACGTAATAAGTAATTACTCGACTTTTAGTTAAATGTCGTTTTAGCTTGGATTTATTTGTTTCTTTTGTTAGTAACTATTGTTGTAAATTGGATTAATTCTAATTTAATGGTACAGCGTAAATTCGTGTTAACGAATTGTACAAGCTTAATCTACGTGTCGTGTAGATAAGTATAACTTTTTGAATTTCTCAAATTCATTTATTGGTGAGTGAGAAATGGTGTTTGGAAGTTGAATAGGTGCTTTTATGCCTTTTCGTTTATCCCACATTGATAGTTATTCAATGTGGAAGGAAGTTTAAAAGTATTTAACTTTTAATGATTGGACATCAAGTGTGCCAACGGGTATTGCGGGCTTTGTGTAAACGAAGCTCACGCGAGCTCTTGGACTTGGGTTCGCCAATCCGCCTTCGGCGAAGCCGATGGCGGAGCCGAGGTCTTGGGTCTTGGGCAATTGGTTCGAATTGGTTGGTCCGATTTTGATGATCCGTGTAGGGTACGGGTTCTGGTTCAACCCTTGCTAGACGTTTCCAAACATTTGAATTCAAATGCAAATGCATCTGCACGCTGAACCTGTCCAGGTTCATGCTGTCAGGTGCCTGAATGTCTTAAAGACATTAATTTCAGGCTGTAACCTTCCCTGATTGATCCCCTATAAAAGGGTGAGACTCCTGCATTTCCGAACACACTTTTCCATACACGAAATTCATCTGAAACATACAGACTCCTTAGCATTCAGCATACATAAGTTTCTGCATTTTCTAATTACGTAGCTCGGTCCAATTTCTTTGAGTTCGCCGGAGCTCTGATTTCTAACAGTGCTGTTAAACCAGAGACGAAAGTCGTTTTACCTTTGGGGACGAATTGCCTAAACCGAAGAGCACTACCGGGGCAATTTCGTCTTGCGGGAAGAGTTCGACTCGACTCGACTAATTTTTACACATTCTGTTTTATTTGGATTTTCCGGTTTTTGTGATTTTTTATTACACACCTGTTTGTGCTCTATACGTTTTATAATAGTTCTAACAATCGCAAGACAAAATTTTCTCTATTTTTTTTTTTCTGTAATTTGTAATCCCTGACTGGAAAAGAGAGATGTCAACATCCAGCACTCCGACGAGCGACACTATTCCGGCCATCACCTCCACCACTTCGGCGACGATCTCTGGCCCCGCCAGTCACGAACACCACGCACGATTGGCATGTCTACGCCAATCTTGAAACACCACCTCAGAGATGAGATCTTTTTCAACCCACGAACACTGCGATTTCTTACTCGAGACGTTTGACGGCAGCGCATGGCTGCAGTCGAACTCATCCACAAACTTCGGGCTGTTGGAAACGATCCCCTTTTGGGGATAGGGACTTCGGTCCAAACGATGTCAAGCTCCGGCCTGTGACCCATTCCCATTGGAATGACGGGAACTT
>BMAC01000102.1:650491-660739 GCA_014905375.1 Phtheirospermum japonicum | reverse complement strand
TCATTTTGGAAGGAAGCTGTTCAGAGCGAAATCGATTCGATCATGCAGAACCATACGTGGATCCTAACTGATTTACCTGAAGGTTGTAAACCTTTAGGAAGTAAATGGATTCTGAAATGAAAGTTCAGAGCTGATGGATCAATCGATAAGTATAAAGCTCGTTTGGTTGTGAAAGGATTTCTCCAAAAGGAGGGTTATGATTTCTTTGATACATACTCTCCTGTTACGAGAATTACCTCTATCCGGGTGCTTCTAGCGATTGATGCTTTGCACAATCTAGAGATTCACCAAATGGATGTAAAAATAGCTTTTCTAAATGGCGAGCTAGAAGAGGAAATTTACATGGAACAACCCGAAGGTTTTATTAAACCTAGACAAGAAAGAAAGGTGTGCAAACTGGTTAACTCTTTATATGGCTTGAAACAAGCACCTTTACAATGGCACTTGAAATTCGACGAAGTGATGATGTCAAACGGTTTCAAGATAAACGAGTGCGACAAGTGTGTCTACATTAAGAATACTAATGACAAATTTGTTATAGTATGTCTTTATGTAGATATATGTTAATCATGGGCAGCAACCTACAAGTGATTAACGAGACGAAACTCATGTTAAAAAGAAATTTTGACATGAAGGATCTGGGAGTTGCTGACACTATTCTTGGCATAAGAATCATTAGAACTCCAGATGGAATTGTATTGTCACAATCTCATTACATTGAGAAAGTGATCAAGAAATTCAATGCACACGATAGTCTTCCAGCAAAGACACCTATGGAACTCGACGTTCACTTGAGTAAGAACAGAGGCGATCCTGTTGCTCAGAAGGACTATGCTAGGATCATTAGATGTTTGATGTACATCTCCAACTGTACAAGACCTGATCCTGTTGCTCACTAAGAACATAGCTCGAGATCAGATGTAAAAGTTGCTAGAAGGAATGGGAGTGAAATCCACATCTTAAAGATTATTGTAGTGGAAACCCAACCATGATGAGTGGAGATCCCACAAACTTGGTTCAATGGGAAAACTAAACTACAAGAGTCTAGGTAAGTAAAACTCTACGAACCTATTCTTTAACGCAAAAGTAGAGTTTATAATCTGTCATGTGGTGAGGTTAAATCTCTGATTTGTAATGATTCTTGTGCAGGTCTTTGACTTGAGTATGACAGAATGCTAATTTGAAGAATCACCTATGTAAGCGAGAAGTGAGGGTCGCTTCTACTGAAGCCTATGAATCCAAAGAAGTTGTCCATGGCCAGAAACGGACACAAACGTGAGAACGGAAGAATTTTGAGACCTTAGTGGGTTGGTACTATTGTTTAGTATACACAAAGGGGAATAGTTCAAGAATTATGTTCACTAATCCGCCGGTATGCTCGGTAGTATTAACTAAGGAGGGTTCAAGGCCACAAGCCACCTATCCCTATTCTCTATTGTCTCTTAAGGACTGAGCTATGTATTTGCATTCATGCATTTCGTTTTTGGAGTTTCTCACTCATGTGGGGGATTGTTGTAAATTGGATTAATTCTAATTTAATGGTACAACGTAAATTCGTGGTAACGAATTATACAAGCTTAATCTACGTGTCGTGTAGATAATTATAGCTTTTTGAATTTCTCAAATCCATTTATTGGTGAGTGAGAAATGGTGTTTGGAAGTTGAATAGGTGCTTTTATGCATTTTCGTTTATCCCACATTGATAGTTATTTAATGTGGAAGGGAGTTTAAAAGTGTTTAACTTTTAATGATTGGACATCAAGTGGGCCAACGGGTATTGTGGGCTTTGTGTAAACGAAGCTCATGCGGGCTCTTGGACTTGGGTTCGCCAGTCCGCCTTCGGCGAAGCCGATGGCGGAGCCAAGCGGATCCGAGCCCGAGCCCGGTCCCAGACCCGGACCCGGACCTCGGTCCTCGGTCCTCGGTCCTGGGCCTTGGGACTTGGGTCTTGGGCAATTGGTCCGAATTGGCTGGTCCGATTGTGATGGTCCGTGTGGGGTCCGGGTTCTGGTTCAACCCTGGCTAACCTTTTAGCCACATGTGGTTTTTTGACCCCAAGTAACTCCTGACCGTTTCGTAACGTCTGGCACCTGACCAGTCAAACGTTTCCAAACATTTGAATTCAAATGTAATGCATCTGCACGCTGAACCTGTCCAGGTTCATTGACTCAAACTTTTGTGCACCCCGTTTTTAATAATTAATTTAAAAGCACGTCAGTTTGCTCGCAAGTGTACGAGGTAACTGTAGGGTGATGAGTTTGACTCGAGTCGTATCTCTCGAGGAAACAACTGTTCGGTCCTATCACTGTTTTTCTCAATTTCGAATAACATACATATACATTTGGGGGTTTGAAAAGATTGATTCGATCATTATAAACTAAGGATAATTTAAACTAATTAAATTAATTACCTTAAACTAGATCATCAATTACGAACTAAGCAGTATACTAAAGCTGATTAAACTAATTATTCTAAATCATCAACTAAAAGCAACAACTAAATTATCGATTAACGCTATGAAGTTTAAAAGCTAATTAACGTAACTGAAGCATAAATTTAATCTATCGCTAACATACGAATCCAAAAACCATTAACTAAGCATAAACTAAATCGCATAAATAAACTAAATTAATCAAAATCCAAAATACCAGCATAAAATGATTAAGCTAATTAAACTAGTCTAGCATTAACAATGAAATTAACTAAGCAATTAACTAAGAAATTAACTAAAAGTTTAGAGTACTTATTGTAACTACGAAAAGCAATGAAAATCTCCAGCTATCCCAGAGTTTGAACGCTGATCTTGGGCGAAAATGGACTCTCGAGCGCGAAATCGGTGTTTCGGACGCGTAGAACTTCGATCCTTGATCCGCGTCTCCAAATCTTGTTATAAGACGTGGATTTATTGTTTTTATGAGCTAAGGAACCTTAGGGTAGATGTATCTGTCGTGGCCCACCCCTGAAAACTCGAAATATGAAGGGTTTATATAGGTTTTGCAAGTCTTGGCGCTCAAGAAACCATAATTTCCGAATTCTGGGCCGTCGCGTCGACGGAGCGTCGACTGACGCGAGCAGGTGCTCGGCGGAACTTCGGCAGAATCGGTCGGCAGCGCTCGGCAGGTGTGGTCAGCAGGTGCGCGCGTCGGCTAGTAGGTGCGTCGACGTTGTGCGTCGACATCGACGCTTCAGCAGCTAGCGTCGACCTTGGTGCGTCGACATCGACGCTTCAGAACGTAGCGTCGGCAGAGCGTCGGTCTCCGTTTCTCGATCATTTGCTACTCGTTTCACCGGAAAGCTTGTTCTTCTACTCTTAAACATCGAACTTCGCCTTTTACGCGCTAAACTCTTCCGGTTACTTAGCTGTAAGGTGAAAAACAACGAAACATCACCTAATTGCATCAATTTAGATCAAAATGTGGTAAAATAAGCTGGAATTATAAAATTACGGAATTATGCTGAAATCATCCAACTTATACCAAAAACAAATATAAAAACGAACTAAAAAGCTAATAAAAATAAGGACAAATCTACTCTAATCATTCATGCTGTCAGGTGCCAGACGTTTTTGAATGTCTTAAAGACATTAATTTCAGGCTGTAACCTTCCCTGATTGATCCCCTATAAAAGGGTGAGACTTCTGCATTTCCGAACACACTTTTCCATACACGAAATTCATCTGAAACATACAGACTCCTGAGCATTCAGCATACATAAGTTTCTGCATTTTCTAATTACGTAGCTCAGTCCAATTTCTTTGATTTCGCCGGAGCTCTGGTTTCTAACAGTGCTGTTAAACCAGAGACGAAAGTCGTTTTACCTTTGAGGACGAATTGCCTAAACCGAAGAGCACTACCGGGGCAATTTCGTCTTGCGGGAAGAGTTCGACTCGACTCGACTAATTCTTACACATTCTGTTTTATTTGGATTTTCCAATTTTTGTGATTTTTTATTACACACCTGTTTGTGCTCTATACGTTTTGTAATAGTTCTAACAACTATTGGGTTCTTATTCGTTTTTACTTTTTTTATTTGTTATCGGAGTGAGATGAACCGTACCTATTTGGATTAGGTTTCGTTGTGATTATGAATATTTCAAAATCTATGAATAGTATGATTAATCTTTCAATTTTTATTGTAGGTTAAATCATGTCATCAAAATTGATGATCGAATTATTATATTATATTTGACGTTAAATTATGTCTGAAAAATTAATGATGTTATATTATTACATTGTATTTGGTAGTATTTAATTATTTAAAATGATATTAGGATAAAAGATTAGTATTTGAATATAATTTTATAGTATAAGTGTTAGGTGTAAGAAATTATTAATTGAGTATTTAAAATTTAAATTCTAAAATAAATGAGAATTAAAATTTAGAATTCCAATCTTGGATCGAGAGTTGTAGAACAAACATGGGTCAGATATTTGAGATAATATACTATTTCAGAACTAATTGAAAGGGGCTTTGCCATTATTTTCTTCTCGAATTCTCCCTTTAGGTTGATTTTTGCATAAGGGATTTCTACGGGCAAACTATTACGGCAAAAATTCATAAGTGACGGTCACACGAATCATTTAGCATGTGACGGGCCCCAGACCCATCCCAGACCCGGATCCATCCAAACAATTGGATCCCATATTAAAGGTAAAAAGGCTGCAATTCCTTAACTCACATTCTATTGCCTCATCTTCTCTCCTCGAGCCAAACTCCAGCCTAAAAATTTTTGCGTTTATAACGAGGAGCTTTTGAGCGAGTTGATCTTCACGTTTTTTATGGAGTCGCCTTGTTTTTAATCAGTTGAAACACTATTATTGATTTCTCATGGTTGTTTTGTAATCATCCATTTATTGAGTCAATTTGCTTCTTTTTTCTCTCTCTCTTTTGGTTCACTTTTTTCTACATTTTCATTATAGTTGTATTTGCCCGAATCTACCATTTTTTTTTCGGATTTATTTGTTATGTATAGAAAAGAGTGCAAACATGTTATCGCATATAATGTCACTTTTGGCGCAAAATGTGTCACTTTTGCACTAAAAAGTATCACTTTTACATTAATGCAAAAGTGATAATTTTTTAGTGTAAAAGTGACAAGTTTTATGAAAAAAGTGACATGTTTTCTTTGTGAACTAATATTATCACTAATTATACGTATTTACCGACGTGTGTTCTTGATAAGAGCATTTGGAGCTTTGAGGAAAAATGTTCAGAAGTTATATGCAAGATGGATATTGAAGAATTGTTGGATGGGCCTATGTAGAGAATGAAAATCTTATGCGTGGATACAATGAAGGGATGTTTGTTGATGAGGAGAGAGATGAATAATAGTTAGAGACAATAAAAAGTGAATATTAGTATTAACATTGGGAATTACTCTTGAGAACATAATCTTGTGCTTGTAGGAAGTACAATTCACACACGGTACTCTGTGTGATGATTTTATTATTTCAAATGAATAGTAACACTTTTTCTGTAAAACAATTATCACATTTGCACCAAAATATGTCACTTTTGTCCAAAAAAATTGTCACTTTTGAATTTTTGCAGAAAAAGAGTTGCTACACAAATTATAGTAGTCAAGTTATAATATTGTCACTTCTTAAGATATTACTGTCACTTTATAAATAAAAAGTGTCACTTTCTAATAGTTGATAGTAATCGTTATTTTTTTTTTCTTGTAAAAAACTGTCACATTAGCACCAAAATATGTCACTTTTGATTTTTTGCAGAAAAAGAGTTGTTACACAAATTATAGTAGTCAAGTTATAATACTGTCACTTCTTAAGATATTACTGTTACTTTATAAATAAAAAGTGTCACTTTCTAATAGTTGATAGTAATCGTTATTTTTTATTTTTTTTCCCCTATAAAAAAATATCACATTTTCCCAAAATATGTCAGTTTTGTTCAAAAAAAGTCACTTTTGCAGAAAAAGAGTTGCTACACAAATTATGGTAGTCAAGTTATAATACTGTCACTTCTTAAGATATTACTGTCACTTTATAAATAAAAAGTGTCACTTTCTAATAGTTGATAGTAATAGTTATTTCTTTTTTATTTTTTTTCTGTAAACACTGTCACATTTACACTAAAAGAAGTCACTTGTAAATATTTAAAAGTCAGTCCAATACTTGTACATCAAATACAATTATCAAGTAATATAAATGCCTAAAACATTTCATAATATCATAACCAAGTCAATTCACATATAAAATGATCAATCATAATAAGACAAATAAAAAACAAACCTAAAAAAAAAAGTCACTTTTTAAAATATTATTATCACTTTATCACTAAACAGTGTCACCTTTTAAAATAATAACAAGAGTAGTTGGTTTACAAAGAATATAGAAATGTAGCAAGAAAATAAAGAAAACTATACAATTGACAATCAATCTCGATCCTTCTCACCATTTTTACATTTTTCTCGTCTCCTTGCATAAATCATTTCAAATCGTTCGACCTTTTCTTCTATAGTATGTGTAACCACATCATGTTCTTGGTCAATAAAGCTAAAAATCAACAAAGACAAAATCAAAGAACAAGAATATAACAATGCAACACTTTCAATTTATACCGTCACTTTTCTACAAAAGTATGTCACATTATCTCTAAAATATGTCACTTTTACATATTATACTATTCAACTTTAAATAAAGCAATTCATTTAGGCATTTCATCGAATAGTTAATGTACAAGATAGGATACCAGAAATTGTTGCACTGCTTTGTATACTTTCATCATCTATTTTACAGAATCCAACAATGAGAATTAAAAAAAAAAAACAGTACAAGTACAATTCATCCTACCATCAACCACCCATATCATTGATGACTTTATCACCAATATTCATCTTTCTATACAAAAATAAATGACTATTTTAAAATTAAAAGAAAAATGAAAGATATAAGAAGTACAGAATAATAATAATAGAACGAATATATATCTTGTTATTCTTCATTCATTTCCATTCTTACATGGTGGATCGAGAATTGAGAAAAGAGGCGTAGATGGTGGCTGCGCTGTTGAAGATGAAGTCGAGAGTGACAGTTCACAATTTTAACTGCTAATTATTGATGTAGCTCAATTGGGCATTTGATTGGGAGAAAATAGAAGCAATAGAGGAAAAAAAATAACATGTTATGCGACGGCGCACCACCAATCTGATTTTTATCAATAGATGGAGGTGTTGCGGAGGGGTGGTGGTAAACTTGGGGCGGAGGCACGGCTGGGATGTGGTGGATTTTGGATGAATGTTCGCGTCCATGGTTGGGTGTCCGAGAGAGAGGAAAGTAGTTGCGTTGTTCTTTATTCTCTTTTTCTTTTTGTGTTTTTTGTCCTTTTATAGGAGATTAGAATTATTGGGGTGGATCGGATTTGGTATGAATTTGAGATCCGTCACATGGTAGATGACCCGTGTGGTCGTCACACAGGAGACTCACTCAACTATTACAAGCATTCAGATGAACTTTTAGGTTTAATTAAACTCACGTAATTTTATCTACAAACTGATGACTTGTGTATCAATTAATAAACGTTTCTATGATTATCAACAGACTATATGTAACTCGAGTAGTTGAATTGGTTTCTTTTCTTTACTAATTAAAGGTGAGATTAATCCTTCTTTAAATTTTCCACTCACTGCGATTATTCATTTGTTTGAGAAAAAATGTCCTTGGATTGTATCTTTTAATTTTTATTTTTATTTTGGTGGGTGGGGTGGGGAGTGGGTGAGGGGTAGGGTGGTGGTGTTATAATGATTTCAAAACCCTTATTTTTTTAACATAAAAATAATTTATCATATATATTTACCAAACATATAAAACTAAAACTAGTGTAAATAAAAATCAATAAATACAAAAAATTATTAGATTAATGGAATTTGCGACAACTGATATATGATCTTTTTAATGGAATTTGCGAAAATTCTGCTGCATAAACTGTGTTAGATAATAAAATAAACACTACAACAGTAAAGCTTAGTAGGAAGGACAAAAGTCGTTCCTACACATGTTATCTTTGCTTTTGGTATATAGGAACGATAAGTCGTTCCAAAATTATCACTCCTATAGATACCTGCATGTATCTCTATAGAAACGATTTTGTGTCGCTCCTGTAACTTAAATACCTATATGAACTACAAGTTATTCCAAAATTGTCGCTCTTATAGACTTCTACCTGTATCACCATAGGAACGACTTCATGTCACTCTTATAACTTAAATACCTATAGGAACGATAAGTCGTTCCAAAATTGTTACTCCTATAGACTTCTGCCTGTATATCTATAGAAACGATTTTGTATCGTTCCTATAACTTAAATACCAATAGGCATAACTTGTCGTGCCAGTTTTTCAAAATTTTGTTTCCCAATATTCTCGTATTTATAGGTATAACAATAGTGTTACACAAATTGCAACATGTCCTCCCTATTTTGTCGTTCTTATTGTTTGTACACATGTTGAAACAAAATTTTGTTCCAATTTGGATGTTGCCAAGTGAATTAGGTATAACAAAAATTGTTACTATAAGTTAAACTCAAAAGATAGAAATTCATAAATAACTCAAAATAATTTGATATTAAGCATATACATTGTAACATTACACAATTTGTATACTTCAAATTACATCAACCATAATATTAATTCCACCATTGGCTAGAGTAGTCAAAACGACTGTACACTTCAACACCAAACTAAGGTGAAGATCCATCATGCTCGTCCGCATCACGGGCCTGATCATCAGCAAGCACATTCTCTATCTCAACTTCTATCCAAACTTTCGCCTTAAGAAGATAAATGATCTTCGACAATTTTTCAACCTTTAAAATAAGAAATTCATAAAAACACATTAATCAACACTTCTGACATATATTTTTAATCCATTAGGCTCGTATAATCAGTAGTTAGGATATATACTTTTAATGTGAAAGCGGGAACTTAATCAATTAATTCCCCAAATCCCAAAATCTGAATTATATGATTTTCACCTGAAGCTGTGTTGGTTAAGTCTTATGAATATCTGATGCATCCTATATATGTTAACTATAAAGTTTGTGTTTCCAGACTTCATTGGTAATGTTCTCTGGCTTGATAAATGTACTGAGATGGATGCAGTGAAGAGTTAACACAACACAAAACAAGACAAGACAAAACAAATGATTTATTAAGGTATCTGTTTTATTACACCTTAAAAATGTTCAGACTACACTTGAACAATCACATTCGATTATCACGAACATAAATTCACTCAATATTCGTTCCAACTCAAATTTTATTTAATTAAAAGAAAGTTCGAACTTCCCGTTACCCTTAACAATAATATTCGGATTTTCAAAAGAACAAATGATCTGGGACACAACAATTCAAATAATAATCACTCTACGAATGAAAAAAGAAGAAAATTGGATGCAACAAATTAAAAAATAGCAAAACGACTACACTGGTCCTAGAAATAGCCATCACAGCAATCACAGTAGTTATATACTTAATTCTTTTCTCTAAGCAGAAAGTTCGGTTCTCGGCTAAATTTAGTTCCGGGGATGGAAAATAGAAGGAAGAGAGAAAATAATCATCTTACTGTTTCATAAGAGAGGCAACATCTGGGGCGATAGACCTTTCACGAGTTTCGGCCAAAATAATAAATGATTCGGGAATGTCATGATTTGAAAACGATCTAGATCCCTTGAGGGTCCGGCCAAAACCGAGCACTTCCCTCATAATTGCTCTCATCTACACTTCCATTGGGTGATGCAATAATATATTTTTCTCTCACATGAAGAAGTCGAACCTGCAATATAAAAAAGAGAAGAGAAAAGGAAAAAGAAAAAATGAGAACTTCTGGCTAGTTTTTGTAAATTTAAAAGATAAGGGTTTTTTATGCCGAGGATGATTATGTAAGTTGTCATGTTGATTTGTTATCTTGTATATCTAGTTTTATATGACACTGCATATCTTTTAAATGGTTGGTTAAATAGGTATAGCTGGTTGTGCTGTAAAATCACATAATTGAGAACAATTACATAAACTATAAGCAATTGTTTATCTAGTCTTGTTTTGAATGGTAATTATTTATCATAACCCAATTTTGTGAGTAGCATTTTACTATCATTTGAATGCCACTACCTGTGCAAGTGCCTTTTGTTGTTTTGTTTGGGGCAAGCAATTGTTTATCTAGTCTTGTTTTGAATGGTATTAGTGATCATAACCCAATTTTGTGAGTAGCAGATTTTACATCTATCATTTGA
>BMAC01000102.1:633366-649631 GCA_014905375.1 Phtheirospermum japonicum | reverse complement strand
TGCCTTCGTTGGCACCAAGTAACTAATATACTACTATATTTCCACTATTTAAAATAAAATGATGGTTTGGATGATGTCAATAATTACTCAACTGGTAGGTCTAAATAGAAAAATGATATGCCTATTTCATCTAAGGGCCTGACCTTAGATTTTTTTAAGATAATTGCAAAAATGACCTCTGAAATTTAGTCTAATTACAAAAAAAAAAAAAACCTTATTTGCCCACTTTCCACTCTTATCAGTGTGCTTCTTACGAAATAATTCAATGAAGCTCGGAGCCTCACCCTCATTATCACACTCATCCTCGTCCTTATCCTTATTATTTTTCTTATCCTCATCACGCTTCTATAGAATAGGTAAAATATAACAAATTAGACAAATAAGAATAAAATTTAAATAAATAATAATAATAATAATAATAATAATTAGACGTACCCAATCGACAGTGTGGGCAACGAGTCTCTTGGATTCTTGATAACAAGGATACTTTTGTTTTTTTCGGTTGTTTGCATTCTTGATCGATCTATTCTGTGAATGTAATGGCCGATAATAATTTAGTGAGAAAAAACATAATGGAATAAGTTAAAAATACAAAATGAAATTAAGGATTTACTTTGTATTCTTGTGAAGTAAACAAAGCAATACACTTTTGCCAATCTTCATCGATCATGCCCCCGTAATGTTGTAATGTTGCAGAGAAGTTTGGATATTGTGGATCTTCTAGCTGGCTATGGTAATAAGAGTGAGTTGGTAATAAGAGTGAGTTGAGGCCTTGAAACGACTACGACTAAAACGTGAAGCAATTGTTCGTTCAAATGATTATTTCACCGCACTGTATTCTCTTTTGCTAAGGTCGCCTTTAAGATAAAAATATTTCTGTAATTTATTACATATAAATAAGTTAAGCCGAACATTAAGTAACACAAAAATTCTACAGAAACTACAAATCACTTACCGATACTTGTTTAAAAACTTTGTGTTGCTTTGTTTAAAAACTGTGTTGCTGTTTGTTTGGGACAGATGCCCAGTTCCCAGTTCTTACGACAAGGGATCACAATCTCCCTAATCTTGTTGCTGATTGCTCGTGTATAAAACTTTTAGTTCGGGCCAATCGATAGAACAGATTTTCAATGAAAATCAAACTCAATCGGTAGCTTCTTCTTTCCTATTTAACCAACCATTTAAAAGATATGCAGTGTCATATAAAACTAGATATACAAGATAACAAATCAACATGACAACTTACATAATCATCCTCAGCATCCTTATTTGCTCACTTTCCCTTATTTGCCCACTTTCCACTCTTATCAGTGTGCATCTTTCGAAATAATTCAATGAAGCTCACAGCCGCCTCAACCTCATCATCATCCTTATCCTTATTATTTTTCTTATCCTCATCACTCTTCTATACGCTTCTATGGAATGAGTAAAATATAACATATTAGACAAATAAGAATAAAGTTAAAATAAATAAATAATAATAATAATAATAATTAGAGTGAGCTAATTATTCTGGTGAAGTAAACAAAGCAATACACTTTTTCCAATCTTCATCGGTCATGCCCCTGTAATGTTGTGTAATGTCATAATGTTGCAGAGAAATCTGGATTTTGTGCATCTTCTAGCTGACTCTGGTAATAAGAGTGACTCTGGTAATAAGAGTGAGCTGAGGCCTTGAAACAACTAAAACATGAAGCAGTTGTTCGTTCAAATGATTATTTTACCGCATGGTATTCTCTTTTGATAAGTTCACCTTTAAGATCAGAATATTTTTGTAATTTATTACATATAAATAAGTTAAGCCGAACATTAAATAACACAACAATTCTACAGAAACTACAAATCACTTACCGATACTCGTTTAAAAACTTTGTGTTGCTGTTCGTCTTGGACTGGCGCCCAGTTCCAAGTTCTTATGACAACGGATCACAATCTCCCAAATCTTGTTGCTCCCAAATCTTGTTGCTGATTGCTCGTGTATAAAACTTTTGGTTCGGGCCAATCGGTAGAACAGATTTTCCATGAAAATCAAACTCCCATATTTCGACAAGGGATCACAATCTCCATAATCTTGTTGCTGATTGCTCGTGTATAAAACTTTTGGTTCGGACCAATCGGTAGAACAGATTTTCCATGAAAATCAAACTCAATCGGTAGCTTCTTCTTTCCTGATGCAACCCATGTTTCTTGTAAATTCTGACCCGTTGATTTTGATCGGGACTTCCCTCTTTTCGGATGGTAAATATTTCTCAGAACATGGAGAGTGAATCAAACCCATGTTTGAATTGAACAAGTTCTTCCCTTCTAAATCAGATAGATTCATATCTGAAAGAGGTTGACAATAAGTTCTTTTAAAATTGACTATTTGTCCATCTATTAGAGGTGGATGTGTTCCAGGAATGTCTGCGTCTCTGTTTTGAATTTTTTGTGGTTGGTGCACCTATATGGGGAGAACACATAAATGTAAGCAAATATGTAAAGCTATGATAAAATATTCTTAAGCTTACTAGACCAGCTTCAAGAAACAATCAGCAAGCAAATATGTAAAACATCAATTAAAGAAAGGCTTCATCTAGAAGATTAGAATGTCCACATTATGATTATGTTCTTCAGACATGCTTGTCTAAAAAACATGTCAAGTATATATAATAACATTAATATTGACAAAAAAATATATGAACAAGTATATATAATAACATTAATATTGACAAAAAAAATATATGAACAATCACTTATTGTCATGCGTTTGACTGTGTTTGACCGTCTTCAAATTCACATTGTCAACTTTTTCACTTGTTACAACATCTTGGGGGTTCATCCCCACCATGACAAACATTTGCCATTAGAAACTATAAAGTAGACAAGATTTTTGATGTCTATCTTAACTCAGATTGAATACTCAAGCAATGGAATAAGAGACATTTCAGGACAGATTCATTTATGGTCATCATAATTCTTATCAATGCATTTATGCAATGGAATAAGAGACATTTCAGGACAGATTCATGCCCCATTACCCCTTAACATTAATATTCAACTCCCATCTACCCTTTCATTGAGTGCTAACGTGTGACCCCTCTTATATAGAAAAGGTACAAAAAGTTCCTAGAATTGACTTATATTTTCCTTACATAACTTGTTAGTCATGGTCATTAATGAGAAACCAGAAAAGATAGATAATAATATGGTCAAATATTTAAATCTAGCTAGGAAAATGACTTTAGATTATAAGTCACTTCAATCATGCAGGCCATTAGTATATGCTATTCATTTTATAACAGCTCATATCACTTGTGTGTAGAAATTGAAATTTTTGTCCTTGTATCCCGTCCCGTGAGCAAAGGCATTTTTTTCAAACAATTATCCCCGAGGTTTATGGTATTTAAAAAAGAGAGAGAGAAACAATTAATTTTGAAAATTACAATAAATACCCTTGAGGTTTGATTTCGCTTGCGTTTTCACCCCGACCGTTAGTTGATTCGACGGAATATTCTAATGTCATCTAATATATTACAATTAGACACCTAAGAGAAAATTCTGCGGTTATTTCTAAATGTTTAAGAAGTTGAGGGATTAATTGTAAATATATTCGAAGACGTCACCAATGTCCTTTAGCTCCTCTAGCAGCAGGTGCAAATTGTTAAATTTTATGTAACCTCAATTATTTTACATTCCATTTCATTGCAAAGGTTAATAACATGACAAATTAATATAAAACACATATACGGATGGCATTGTTATCAAAGAAGAATATACATTTGGCATCTATGATTTAGTTTTTGGTTTTAAATTAGAAGAAAAGACAAAATGTGCACATTCCAAATCATGATTTATGCTTTTTAAAATAATAAACTCATTACAATAGCAGTTCAATTATTGCAAATCAGGGAACTAGAGTTAGGTGATTTCTCCACAACAAGAATCATAGAATAATCAAACATGAAAAGCTAAAAAACACCATTTTTCCCTTATATTCCCTTATGAAAATAAAGACATCAAATCTGTCCAATCTTTTCGGTGGCGCTTCTAGTCCTGTTTAACATATACCCTCATTTTTCAGATTTGTAATTCAAGCTTAAAATATCAAATAAAAAGCTACCAACTCTGCATATACACAGCACAAGAACTAAAGTCATGAAAAAAGATCTGCAGAATCTAAAGCAGTACAATCATCAGAATATAAAATAAAAAACCACTAATAAAGATACTTGGAAAAATTAAGTAAAAAAATTACCTTTTTAAGCAGCTTTCAACTTCAAATGACAAAGGTTATAGAATCCCAGATTATAAAATCGGAAGATTTAAACCCACAAAGTCGGTTAACTGCCAAAACACACTGAAGATGAGCAAGAGGGTGGAAAAAAAGTTTCAGACTTGAAGTTGAAATTAAAAACAGGAACTCAAAAACTCTTTCTTCAGAGTCTAGCTAAACTTGCACATTGAATACAAGATTTTAAGATACTCCTAAATGTAACTCAGGTACTGAACCAATGCACATTGAATACAAGATTTTAAGAGTATCCAAGATTTTAGAATACATGGGCATTATACTTCATATAATATAATCAAAATAAAACGTCATACAAACAACATAGGAGACACAAGAAAATGGAAGTTATAATTACAGAAACTGGTTGGGCTTCTCATGGGGACCAAAGCGAACCTGCTGCTACGCCAAGCAACGCAAGGACATACTAATACAATTTGCGTAAAAGGTTATCCAAGAGGAAAGGAACTCCAGTGAGGCCAAGAACTGTATTGAAAGCATACATATTTGCCTTATTTAACGAGAATTCAAAACCTGGCGCCGGTTCTGAGAAATACTACGGGTTGTTTAAAGCAGATGGAAGTATCTCTCATAATATTGGGTTTCCTGGACTTAAAAAATCTTCATCTGCTGCTTTTTCTCGTCTCTCCCTTAAGGACTTTCGCGCTGGAAAGTGGTTTTCAGGATCCTATTCCTTCTTGGCAATTTCAGCTTCAATATTAATACTGCTTTTAAGATTATGACAGTGAGTTCTACTATATATTAACCATTCTGTATTTTGGGAAGATCATAAATATATAAACTTTCTATACCATTCAGCAGCTGCTGATTATTTTATTTATCTCAGCAGTATCAGTTCACTATTTGGAATAAGGTTTTTGCTTTTATGTTTTTTTTTCTTGGTCACCAAGTCTGTATTTCGTAATCTTTGTTTACTTTTCAAGAACTGCCTAGGTCTTACATGCTTAAAAAAAAAACATAGGAGACACAAGTAAAAACTAAAGAAGAAAAAAATAAAATCCTATTCAGACTAATGCATATTGAACGGAAGATTTCAAGAAAACACTAACTGGCATGCATATTTATATATATGTTCATAGGAGGAGAATAAAATACTCGATAAAACAAATAGGCACAAGGTTTTAGAGGTCGAAAAGATTATCCAAACCATCAACGAGCTTGAGGAGGCCATACTTGCTGGAGGGGCCGCAGCCAGCACTATTCGCGACTACAGAAGGCAGATTTAAGAACTAAATGTACGAATTCACGCTAAATGGATATTTGTAATTTTCAAAGATAGTTAGATTTTTTTTTTTTATTGAACAGAATAACCTTTAGGCTATCTTTTTTGTAATTAACCAGCAAGATAATTACAATCTTACATATATAATTCCTACATTGGATATCAACTGACCTTAGTTTCTTTGTCCAGGAAAAGTTGAAGTTGAGGCTGAAGATACTCGAAGAAGGCTTAAAGAACCAGGGCATCCAAAATTAAGCCAAAACCCGAAATAATAATTTGAATCAGAAATAAACAAACCTCTTTACATATTGGCAGCCCACAAGAAAACTCAGAATCAAACTAAGATTTTAGAAATTTATAGAAAATCCACCGATTAATCCCTAAATATCACGAAATTGTGGTGTAAACATAAAAAAAAATGGTCAGAATATTAAATTGTAATTCGCTATGCTCGAGTATCCGACAAGGGCAGAAGAACTGAAATTACCCTTGTTTGGATTGAGAGTTTTCTCAAAAAAGTCTGGAGATTTCTCAAAAGCAAACCTTGGAGATTGCAGGAGATTGCAGTTGTTCTTCAGAGGTTTTGACAAAAAAAAAAAATCGAAAGAGACGGTGTAAAATGAAACTCTTACCGCCTTTTTTTCATGTCTCACTTGTAATTGCCGCCGTCCCGAATTATCACATTTCACGTTGCCGCCTTATCCAATTGCTTTTGTGGATGCGTCAATAATAATAATAATAATAACAACAACAACAACTCACCTAAATGAGAATTAATTAAGAAACAAAAAATTTAAAATCTAAAAATATAAAAACTAACCTGCAATGATTATAATTGTAATGATTATTGATTAAAAAAACTAAAAAGATGTGAATTTGATTGTACAAATAATATAATAATAATAATAATAATAATAATAATAATAATAATAACTCACCTAACGAGAATTGATTTATAAACAAAATATTTAAAACCTACAAAAATAAAAACTAACCTGCAATGCTTATAATTGTAACGGTTGATGATTAAAAAAAAATAAAAAAGACTATGTGAATCTGATTACACAAGTGATATAATAACAATAATTATCATCATCATCATCATCATCATCAAAAGATAATACTAGCAATGTCATGATATCAATCATAATTACTATCTTCTATCGAATATCATTAAAGTAACTATTACTCATCAAAAGATAAAACAGTATTGTCACGATATCAATCGGAATCACTGTCATATGTTTGCAAATCATCATTTGTTTCATTATCACTCGTTATAGGATCTTGTTGTTCATCATTTTCGTACTCGGCTATAATGTCATGTTCCATGTCATCGTCATCGCTATACATGTCATATGATGTAGTTGTACTTGAAGATGGACCGGAAGTTTCAACAACATGGTCAAACGACATGTTGATGTAGCTCAACAGACTCGAGATTTCCAAGATCAACAAAAAGTGAGAATTATGAAGAGTTATTGATTAGTACATATTTGTCATTGTTTTTATTAGTATTTCTGTTAATTTTTCTTATTATTTTTGGTATAAGTTGGGTAGTTTAAGCTAAATTCCATATATTTATACTTCTAACTTATTTTACCGTATTCTGATCTAAATTGATGCAAATAGATGATTATTCTCTATTTTTCATCTTACAGCTAAGTAGCCGGAAGAGTTCAGCACTTAAGAGTTAACGATCAAATAATAGAGGATGAGAATCGAGCCTTCCGGCGAAGGAGTAGCAGAAACTGGGAGTTAATGGTGACTGTAGCGGTATCTTCATACCGCTAGTCACACCGTTACGAAGTGACAGAGAGGTCAGCGGCGAATTTAACGGTTACTCCTAACCGCTAAAGTCACCGTTGGGAAGTGGCTGCAAGGTTGACGGTACAGTTAGCGGTAACTCATACCGCTAAGTCTAACCGTTACCTGCCCAGAAAACGCGTTTATACCCTAACTTGTGCTCTAAGACAAGGGAAAACTATATAAACCCTTCTCTAATCCGTCCCAAAACACACCATATACCACTACAACCCAACTTACGGTCCTTTTGCTCCAAAACAACACACCTTCACATCCCATATCAACATAGAAGATCAAGATCGAAGATTCAAGACTCACAAGTTTCAAGCTCCACCCGTTAGTTCGTGATTCGATTTTCGGCCAAGATCTACGCAATCTCTCCGGATTAGCTGGAGAATTTACTGCAATTTCTTAGTTTTAATAAGTACTCTAAACTCTTTAATTGCTTTCTTGGATTAATTTATGCGATTAAGTAGTAGTTTTTAAATAATTATTTTTGAATTATTTCATGTTACGAACCTTAGTTACTTTTGATATTTGAATTCGTAATCTTTTATTTAGTTCAGTATTATTGGTTTTATATCATTCATGTTTAGATAATTGTTTATCAATTATGCTTAGATTGGTTTCTTGGTTTGAATTTACACGTTCTTAGTAAATTGCTTAGAGTTACCTAGTTTTAATTAATGTCCAAGTGCTTTAAATTCTTAGATAATCAAAACAAACCAAAACCCTAATTTGTACAAGTTTTCGTGTTACTTTGTGATTGAACAAACTATTCGAGATTCCGATTGCATGTTCCTTGAGATCGAATCTAGTCAACTTACCCACCTATAAGTGACCCCATTCTCTTGTGGGCAAACTTTAAATGTTTTGACAAATAGTTTATAAAAATAGGTGCATTAAGCTTGAATCAGTTATCGGGGTGCAATTGATCTACTTCAGTTAATAAGTTTGTCGATGAACTAGCATCCATATTATGGTGAACTTCATGGACAATCTGCCATTTTGCAGGATGGGAAGGGTCGTTGGTATAAAACACTTGTCTAGCTTGAGTGGCAAGTATGAACTGGTTGTCTTTGTAACCCTCGGTACTGGTGTCTATATTTATGATGTTTCTATCATGCACAATATGTCGATGATGATCAGATTTAAACCATTTGCATCGAAATAGAACAATCGACAATCGATCAGTATAATGAAGTTCTAGAATTTCTTGTAAAATGCCATAATACATCTGTCCACTCACTCCAGGCACTGACATACCATTGTTTTGTGTTAGCCGATGAATGTCACGGTCATGAGTCAAGAAACGAACTCCATTAACTACACATCCACCATATGATTGGGCAAAATGGTCACATCCAGACGCCAATGCGTACACTTCTTCAGATACTGATCGAGGATTATAGTACACCTGAAGTTCATGAATTAAGAACTAAAGTCTCATTTTTTGAGATAAAGGAGCAATATACTATTTTTTCTTCACTTCTGTTATTTGGGAAATATCTATGTTGGTTCGTATTTAACTTGGGTCAAAAGAATAAGCTTAATAAACCCATAATTCATGTCGGTTCGTATTTAGCTTGGATTAGGACGTACCTTTTTGTAAAACCAATCTGCAAACTCATGTTTGTACTGAAACTCCAAGTCACTAACACCACGCGCCAACAACTCTTGCTTGGGTTCTATACCACACACACAAAAAAAAAAAAAGAAAAAAAAAGAAAGAAAGAAAGAATATAAGCCACATGATGTTACCAAACATTGCATTTGTTTGGGTGTTTCTGATGATATAATTAAAAACCCACCCCAACAGTTGTGTATAATAAAAAAAAAATCTGGTATTCTTTAAAAATTACAAAACACCCCCCTGAATTGTGCATTTCATCTCTATATTTTTTTCCCTTCTCTTTTTACAAAACCCGCCCCAACAGTTTTGTTTTATCACAAATAAATAAATAATATATTGAATATTAAAATAATGAAACCACTTACTACAAATACATGTCTATTTCGGGGCAAATTATTAAGAATATAAAATTGTGTCTGCTTATGCTTCTCCGGAGATAGAGCTACGCTCTTGCGACCTCCAAGTGATTTTGGAAAGAACCTTTCCCCCTTTCACTACAAGAAATGAGACCAACTGGATATGCTTGTTGATGATCAGGCCCGTGATGCAGACGAGCATGATGGATCTTCACATTAGTTTGGTATTGAAGTGTATAATCGTTTTGAATCGTTTTGACTACTCTAGCTAATGGTGGAATTAATAGGATTGGTTGATGTAAATTGAAGTGTACAAGTCGCGTGTTGCAATGTATATGCTTAATATCAAATTATTTTGAGTTATTTGTGAATTGGAACAAAATTTTGTTTGGATAGGTGCACAATCAATAGGAATGACAAAATAGGGAGGACATGTTGCTCTAATTTGTGTAACACTATTGGAGCGATTTGTTCCTATAGACCTATGAATACGAGATTTTTGAGAAAAAAAATTTTTTGAGGAACTGGCACGATATGTCGTTCCTATTGGTATTTAAGCTACAGGAGCGACATAAATTCGTTCCAATAGATATACGGGCAAAAGTCTATAGGAGCGACAATTTTGAAACGAAATGTCATTCCTATTGGTATTTAAGCTACAGGAACGACATAAAGTTGTTCCAATAGATATATAGGAAGAAGTCTATAGGAGCGACAATTTTGGAACGACTTATCGTTCCTATTGGCATTTAAGATACAGGAGCGACAAACGTCGTTCCTATAGATAAATAGGTAAATGCCTATAGGAGCGACAATTTTGGAACGACATGTCGTTCCTATTGATCAAAAGCAAAGACAAGTTTGAGTCAATCATGTCTGAAAGAAAAAGTGATTTATCATACTCTCTAAAGTAGCCGAGGTATAGAAGCTTAAAGTTGAATTAATTAATTTTGAGTGTCTCGTAAATAAATTCTTAAAATGCTTCTATTTTTGTCGAACTCGATGTAGGATGAAAAATCTTGAACACTCTCGGCTTTTAGATTCGCATTAAATTATGCAGAGTCAGAAGAGCATAAGTTGACATTTAGGGAGTGTTACACACCTGTCCTTTTTTCAGGATATGTTATAACCTACTAACTGATCAAGTATGTTATCTATCATAATAAGGACAATAGACATGTTATTTTAGATTAAATAAGCAAATAATCTACTAACTGATCAACCTTATAAAATCTACAAGCAAGAAGACAAGGTGAGACCTAATATACAAGGATATACATGTTTCACATGACAAAGCAAAAAATGAATATTAAAAACAATTACCGAGCCTTTAAGCCAAAATTTTGAGCATTGACCCACTCCTACAATGTTAAACTCTAATCTTGTAATAGAGACATGTACTGTATGCACAACTGGATAGTTACAGAACAAGATCACGGACCTTTTATTCTTCTAGTTGTTGACTGAGATCCTCACCAACCTTCTTATAACATGACCTGTATGGGAGTCAAATATTTCGTTAACAATATTTAATAGATTCTCGATACATGCCGCACATGTTACCTTCGATCCCCAAGTTTTGCTGACAGGCTCAGTCTTCTTCTTGCATAAGCTCCAATGTCTGCACGCAATAGGAAACAAGACTGGACTGAGTCTAATTTTCCACWGGGGTATCAAAATTAAGATCCAAAAYACATACACAATGTTCTCATAGTTACACCATTTCTAATACTGTACTGAAGTGGCACAGAGTTATTGAAGCTGCGATACAAGTTCCTGATTCCTAGAGAATCATAGAATTATCAGGATGATCCAAAATAGCAAAAAAAACAAGGATCATTTCAAAAGCAGAGAAATGACTTTGGGACAGTAAGATTCGAAGTTAGGTTCACACAATGACAGAAATCATTAACATAACATGAAATTACTACTCACCATCAGAAACAAAAAAAATAAAATTTTAAAAAAACAAAAGGGACAAAATCAGCAAATAAAAGCATGACTGTCAGATGTCAATACTAGCTCACCACTCACATTAATAGGTTCTATACTTCTAATTAGGTATAAAATGTAAAGAGATACTCTAGAAATCGTAACTTCTTAAACTTACAAGCCACGTTTTAGCCAAACAATGGTAGTTTAAAACGAAATTAAAAAAAATATTTATTTATTTATGGACCATCGAAATAGCCTTTTGCCGTGACTAGAGGTGTGCACAGTTCAGTTAACCGACCGAACCGAACCGAAACCAAAATCTCGGTTCAAACCGAAACCGAATTGAAAACTTTGGTTCGGTTTTCGGTTTTGGTTTTTGGAAAAAATCGGTTTTCGGTTTCGGTTTTGGGGTTCGGTTAACCGAACCGAAAACCGAATTTAATTTTTAGCAATTTTTATCTCGCGGCCTTGAGAGCAGCAAAATTATATGACCTCGCGGTCTTATCTTCCTTGTCATATCCACCTTCAAATGGCAATGTATTAGCCTTGAGTGATGGGAAAATAATTATCATGTACACATAAACATACAGCTTAAACGTGAGCTTCAAAGAAGAAAATTACTTACCCAAGTACACTGAAAATTATATATAGGATAGGATATGTGCGCAGCAACATCCATGAATAGGATCCCAAGTCATGCGAAAGAGAAAAGCCGGTTAGAACATTGTCCGAATGAAGGATTTAGATGATAAATTAAACAACCAAAAACCAAGAGTTGTAAAAGAAAACTGAGTATTAGTTCTGTGTTGTGTGATAGYGTTTTTATGTACTTTCATAAATTATTTATTAGCCTTCTAGTTATGAAATAAATTTTGCATGATATTCCATAAAACTTGAAAAGTAAAATAATTGGTCCCCTGCATATAATCGGATGAATAAACCCACAAAACACAAATTCGCTGCATTTTGTAATTCTACACTAAATATGAATATACGATATATATATAATAAAAATCTGGTGACTTATCATTTGAACTCTTACCAACTTAAATAGCAAAAAAGCCCAYGYGACTATAAAACTTCATTACTRAGAGCTATAGCTTATCTGTGGAGCTTTGGAAGTGGAACCATAAGATTCTATAACAGAAAAACAAAAGATGTATTTTTCTGTTTAATAAATTAATTTTTTTGAATAATTTCTTTTTTTGAATAAATTTYGGTTCACCGAAAATCKAACCGAATAAACTRAAATTTAATTCGGTTTGAACCGAACCGAACCATGTATTATGGTTCGGTTTTYGRTTTTTAAAATTRCCAAACTTCGGTTTCGGTTAACCGAAACTTCGGTTCTGTTCGGTTCGGTTTGAACCGATGAACACCCCTAGCCGTGACCAACGAGTAACACCCAAASATGACCTATATCAAAATGCACAGTTGTACAAAATGGATCACTTTCTCAGAATTAACACACCCATTTATTGACAAAGGAGCGACAATATGACCTAAAATCGAGCTGAAAGTGTTAATTGTATCCAAGCTATGCCCCAATCCCTARGGTTCTCTTCARAAAAACATGTGAATTCCATTGAAAATTAAAATCTAGAGAAACCAAGTTGTATATATATGAATACTGGAACTCATGGAAAAATTAAAGACACRRGAATAAAAAAAACCACAATCCAGTTGAYATAATACATAGAAACAAAGAAGGCATAAGTTGCTTATAACCTCTCTTGCACAAGTAAGATAAAAAAGGATGGAAAAAGGCATATCAAATTCAAGTATGAAATAAACCAGGCAAACTAAATAAACCTTATTAAACATTTGTTCTCACCACCAGTGTATATTGGTCTGGGTATTATGGTAATTGTTTTGGAGCATCATTATGGGCTCGTTGTTTATAGCTTTGGTGGTGCAGCTATTGGGGGACGGGGGGAAGAGCAAGCCGCCAAGACGCGTGAACCGTGCTGCATCGCATTGATGGTCGGGTGCAGTTTGATGGGTTTTGGAGCAGAGCGGATTTTGCCGTTGACCGCGCCGATGTAGATCTGCTCAAGGGTGCGAGGGTCCACAAGCACGATCTGATTGTCCTTCACGACTTGATTTGGAGGGAAGAGGAAGGCGCGGAGGTGTTCTTAAAAGGTCAGAATATTAACCTGTAATTCGCAGTTGTTCTTCAAAGGTTGCAGTTCCAAAAAGTCTGGAGATTTCTTACAAGCAAACCCTGGAGATTGTGGTTGTTCTTCAGAGGTTTTGAAAAAAAAAGAAAAAGAAAGAACGAAAGAGATGGTGAATAATGAAACCCTTACCGCCTTTGTTTTCCTGCCTCAGCCCGCGTCCCAATTTTACCTTGCCGCGTCCCAACCTGTATTGAATGCTGGACTAATAATATCTCAAAATTAAGTTGTAAGCAGATAATTGTGTTTGGAAGGACATGTCCTTCCAGAATCTTAGTTTTTTTCGTTCCAATAAGTTGTCTGTTTTTGTGTTTGTTTTCAAAATAAAAGAATAGAAACTTACTAATGCACATTGATCGAGGATTTCTTAGCACTCTAAGAAATTGTCTCCACAATATTACGGAGTCGATTGTAGAGCGGTAAGCTTTCCCGAGTCGTGTCTCTTAAGGATTGATATAATCGGCGGTCGGTGTTTTTACTTACTCTCTTGCTAATCAAAATTACACTAATCTAAACTAAAAAAGCATTAATCATTGAGTGGATTTTGATGTTTATGCTAAAACTTGAGTTTAAAATGACACTTTAATTAAAAATTATTGGGTTTAGGGTGTTCGATTCGTCTCCAAAATTCCTGCGTTGCAGTCGATCGACTGAGAACCAGTCTATCGACTGCCAGTCGATCGACTACTTCCTCAAGATTGGCAAAATCACTGCCGAGCAGTCGATCTGGATCGTCATTCGAACGACTGGTATGGCTGCTCCCGACTCGGTTTTCTCATTTTCGCTCTAAACGTCCGCCGGCTGTTGCTCCTCGTTCGCGCTGTGTTCCCTTACTTGTCCGTTCTAATCCGAGTCGAGTGGGATGCCTCCAAATGTGCGCGGGCTCCGCTTGGTCATCCTACGGCCAAAAGCACGAAAAAGAGTAAAAAATATACGAAAAACTATTAAAAACCGCACAAAAGCTATAAAACACTAAAACTAACAAAATAGGCCAAAACGACTCCTAAAACCCATAAATGCAAGAAAACACACGCGAATGTGACACAAAAAGGTAACAAAAAAGTGTACAAAAAAGTACCAATCACACATCATACGCACACTCAAATAGAAAGAAAATTTGTAATTTTATGTATTATAGTTTTCTAATATTTTTGTGCTTTTTTGTTTTTAATCAATCCACAGTTATATGTTAAATACTGGAAAAAAAAAAGTAGTGTTATAAATAAATATAAAATAGATGAATTTTGTAAATAATTTATAATAGAGGAGCTAAGAATTTACCTAATTATTTTGGTCGTTTTTCTTTCTCCAGCTTTCAAATATGGTGATAGATAAGATATGGACGCGAATTACAAATAAAATGTCACCAGAGTTTAGGCGTGGAGTGAGTGAATTTATTAACATGTGTGGGCGTCTTGTGAGTAGGACAGGCTTGATTAAGTGCCCGTGCAACAAGTATTTATCCCCCTGAAGAGGCAATTTTAGGGGGACCCGAACACCTGAGGTGGATGTATCCAATTGAATCATATTTGAAAGAGCTCAAGGGATGTGTAAGAAACCCGGCTAAGCCAGAGGGGTCGATTGCCGAGGCATATATGGCAAAAGAGGTATTGACATTTTGTGCTCGTTATTTCAATGAGGTAGAGACAAAGTTCAATCGACCCCGTAGAAACCCGATATGTGAAGTGATGTCACAACTTTTGATTTTTCGATCACAGGCATCCCACTTGGAGGTCGCAAGAGCGTAGCTCTATCTCCGGAGAAGCATAAGCAGGCACAATTTTACATTCTTAATAATTGCCCCGAAATAGACATGTATTTGTAGTAAGTGGTTTCATTATTTTAATATTCAATATGTTATTTATTTATTTATTTATTTTATTATTATACACAACTGTTGGGGTGGGTATTTAATTATATCATCTGAAACACCAAAACAGACGCAATGTTTGGTAACATCATGTGGCTTATATTCTTTTTTTGTGGTAGAGAACACAAGCAAGAGTTGTTGGCGCGGGGAGTTAGTGACTTGGAGTTTCAGCACAAACACGAATTTGCAGATTGATTTTACAAGAAGGCACGTCCTAATCCAAGCTAAATACGAATCAATAATTATGAGTTTATTAAGTTTATCCTTTTGACCCAAGCTAAATACAAAACCAACATAGATATTTCCAAAACAACATAAGTAAAAAAAAAAGTATATTGCTTCCTTCATCTCAAAAAATGAGATATTAGTTCTTAATTCATGAACTTCAGGTGTCCTATTACAAGAAATTCTAGAACTTCATTATACCGATCGATTGTCGATTGTCCTATTTTGATGCAAATGGTTTAAATCTGATCATCATCGATATATTGTGCATGATAGAAACATCATAAATATAGACACCAGTACCGAGGGTTACAAAGATGACCCGTTCATTCTTGCCACTCAAGCTAGGCAAGTGTTTTATACCAACGACCCTTCTTGTCTTGCAAAATGGCAGATTGTCCATGAAGTTCACCATACTGTGGATGCTAGTTCATCGACAAACTTATTACCTGAAGTAGATCTGTTGCACCCCGATAACTCTTCACAATTCTCACTTTTTATTGATCTTGGAAATCTCGAGTATATTGAGTTACATCAAGCTAACATGTCCGTTTGACCACGCTGTTGAAATTTCCGGTCCATCTTCAAGTACAACTACATCATATGACATGTATAGCGATGACGATGACATGGAAGATGACACCATAGCCGAGTACGAGAATGATGAACAACAAGATCTTATAACGAGTGATGATGAAACAAATGATGATTTGCAAACACATGACAGTGATTCCGATTGATATCGTGACAATA
>BMAC01000102.1:617727-633078 GCA_014905375.1 Phtheirospermum japonicum | reverse complement strand
GCAATTGGACAAGGCGGGTTGGTGAAAATTGGGAAGCGCGGCGAGGTGAAAGAAGAGAGCCACAATGATACTTGCTGCTGCTATAAACGACATTGCAAATTTATTGGAACGACAACCCAATATTCTGGAAGGACATGTCCTTCCAAGTACAAGAAAAAGGACTCACCCCCAATTTATCTAACATTGTTGCAAATTTCTTGAAATATATTACAAAAAACAAACACATGAGGCAAGGAGAAGCAATTCATCTGTCATTTCTGAAAAATTCTTGAAATATAACACAAATACAAACATAGGAGGTAGTTGAAATTGTACCTTTGTTCCTCAAGTCCTTCAAGAGGAATCTACAGCTCCAACATCTGTCATTTATTTTAGAAGGACAATTAAAACTTCTGGAAAGATAGGTTCTTCCAATTACAGCAACAAAAAATTATGCTCAAACATGAATTTGAAGAGGAGAAATTTGGAGATAAGAAATTCGGGGAGGCTTAAGTGAGGCTGGAGTGAAGAAAAAAACTGAAGTGAAGGATAAGGTGAAGGATAAAAAATGAAATTAATATTGAAAAAGTGGGAAGAAGGTGAAAATTAGGTGGAAGGTATTAAATGAGGTTAGTGATATTTTGGAAGGACTTTTGTTTAATTAGAAGGACTTGTCGTTCCAACAGATACACCATTAAATTGGTTCTCTGTGGAATGAAAATTATATTTATAGGAACGACATTTATATTTATAGGAACGACAAGTTTATTTATAGGAACGACAAATGTCGTTCCAATAGGTAAATGGACCTACAGGAACGACTTTTATATGTCGTTCCTATATGTTTACCCTATAGGAAGAACAAATTTGTCCTTCCAGTAGGTGTCATTTGTTGTAGTTTGTTGTTGATATGGTTGTTGGGGGGCAAAATTGCTTTGTTGCCTAGAATTGGATGCGTAGTTCCCCCCATTTGAATTATTCGACCATGAAAAGTTTGGATGATTCCTCCAACCCGGATTGTAGGTTTGCCAGTACGGGTCATTGTTACGTGGGTAGCGATTTTTCAACCTTGTTGTTCACTCCAGTTATAATAAAAGCTAAAACTAGCATATTGAGCTACACCTATAAACAATAAGGCAAATATGAAAAAAAGAAGAAGCTTTTATTACTTAACCATATGTATCGATAAATAATATGTAAGAAATAAATTAGTTTGTATTCCTCTGTCATTCTATGCTTAAGCACATATATGTAATCTTTATTCGTATAGGAGAAATCTATATTTGATCACTTATAATTATAATTATACGTTCAATCACAGCATATGCTACTAGGTTTTCAAATTAGGTTGACTTGTAGCTTCAAGTCATTGATGCTTTCAAATAAGACACTCCATAATTAACGTTGCATATTCTTCTATTTCTTTTACTGTTGGATACATTTCTTGATTCCGAACGACGACTCTGTAAAGAGTTAAATTGTTTTATTAAATCTTAGTTTAATATACCATTTTACTAAAAAGAAAATTTTTATATTCAATCACTAACAAAACAAAATAACACATTTCACGTTCCCAATGTGACTTGACAAGACGCAAGTGCTATACCAATCAATGTTTCAGGAGCTCAACGTATCTCTTAAACCTAAAGGTTCGCAAATGTGATTTCCAGAATCTAACATATTAAAAAACTTGGTTGATTTTTCAAAATACATTTCATAAACAGAGAAATGAGTCTTACCAAAGAAACACATAAAAATAAAAGTTGTATATCTAAACAGTAAACACCGGCCCAGTGACTTGGAAATAAGCCAGCATCACGAATCATCAAATAAAAGTATTACAAAAAAACAAGCCAGCAAACAAACAAAAGAATAAAATAATAACAAGACTCTATCAAATTATGAATCGCCAAATAGTTCAAGGGATTTTAATAACACTATATGATACTCATCAAGTCTATGGGATAAATATCATTGTTCCTTGAACTAAAATGAAAAAGAAAAAAGAAGGTAAACGAATGATAGTTTTAAAGAAGGAGCCAACAATCGAATTCTAACTGAGCTATATCAATATGTGATTCATTACTTGTTATACATACAAAAGTTCTTGATTTCAATTCTTTGATTATTGGATCAACAACCAACTAACCAAACTGTTTGGTCGATTCAGTGGAAACTTACAAACACATTCAAATATTTTGGAATGAGAAATAACATTCTGGAAAAGAAGTAATAATGAAAATATTTTCACTTAAAACACACTCAACGCACCAATATCAGACCTAGTAGCTAATGCAAAATGCTGACTCAATAACTAGAAGCATTGTTTTAAAGGAAATCCAAAAACTTACAATGTGCTAATCTTGCCATACATTTTATGGGCCTCTACATAGCATAATATCATAAAGTGCAGTTACATAATTTGAAAAGGGATGTTAGTAAATAATTACCAACTACCAACAATGATGATCTAGAATATTAGGAGTTGAAAATTGCAGTAGACATAACAATTAAACAGGAAAATGTGGACTGCATGAACCAAGAGTGTGTGAATAATCATAATTAAAAAAGCTTATTTGGTTGGAAAAGTTTAACTGTGCTTTGATAAAGTGAAGATTTGAGATTAAGCATGCATAAATTACAGTTGTTTATTAAACCATACCGAGAACTTCTCCACGATTTGATGTCTGAGGAATAAAGTCTGCATGTTGTCCAATGTTACAAAATATTCTTTCAAATATCTGGAAAGAATGAAAAAAACATACTAATGAAATGAAACACAACAAAAACGGTGTTATATAGCTCAAAATGGTAGAGAATGGAAACACAAACCACGCAAAACTAAATTATAAAGGAAAAGGCATCGTCTGAATTCTGATGTTTATGAACTTTCACTACAAAAAAACTACCAAATACTGAGGGATTTCCCCCTTAATAAAGACCAAAAATCCCGCGGTACATAATTTATTGAGGGGATAAATACCTCGATAAAACCCTCCTCGGTAATTGGTATCGAGGGAAAACGAAACCCTCAGTATCTATTGCAAGGGATTTATGAGTGATTCTTCCTCAGTAAATATTGGGGTTGAAGTTTAATTCCACGCATGATATTGAGTACTTCGGATAGTAGAGTGATATTCAAATTTTAGAGAACATAATTTACATTTATTATTTGTTTCGCAATGACTATATACAAGAGTTGAACTTTGTCCAATATTGACTTATATTTGTTAAGAAAAGTGTTCAACCACGACCATCTTTATGTTGTAATTTCTCTAATTAAGAGCGTAAAGGTTTTAAAAAAACTATTGCAAGAAAGAGGATATCATTGTGAATAGTATTGGTATGGGAAATACCAGAATTACCATTATAGCTCTAAAGATCTAGAATTAATAGGTGAACCGACTAGGTCCGTGCACCTAAGTCCGAATAGCTACTTGGCTTGCATCTCGAATCGGGTTGACCCGCTAATTTAAGCCATTGATCAAAGCTAGTACGAAAGGCACCTTATTGCCCTAGAATCCTCTACGTGGCATCTAATCTGCACAACCTACTAAGGTCAATCCTATAAATATGAATAGTATTCCACACATGATGGTAACACATATTTTTCTAATTACCTCACTTTTTAGCTTTCTAATTACCTCCTAAGCCTATTTCTGACTTAAGTATCGGAGGGCCTTAGCTATAGGCATCCCTAGCTAGCCTACCAGTTTCTCTTTTGTAGGCTTTCCTTTACTAAAGTACCTCACCTCTTCCAACCACGAAGTGAGGTTCTATACCTCCTAACTCAGTTAACAAGGTTAGGTACATATGGTTATTTACTTAATCAACTGGCACCGTCTGTGGGGAATTTGGAGGTATAGTTAGATATGGAGGAAAATTTTACCAAGATGAAAGAAACATTGCCTAAATTTGCAAAAGCATCTAGTAAAGTGGGAGAGCACCACATATGACATCAATGTCGCCTTCCCGTCACATCCATATTCCATCGTTTGGGAGGAAGAATACCTCATGGTACATATGAGGCAAAACAACCTCAAAAAGCTTTTGAAAGAATGTTTGAGAAGCGAGAGAGGGAGGGTGAGAAGATAACTTCTCTACTCACGCCCCCCTGGGGAGGTCATGCGAGAGGGAGGACTAAAATATGAGAGTGATAAAGGGCGGAGGAAGTTGAAAATGTAGCTAGTTAAACTAACTGACCTACGATGAGGTGACATGAGAAATCTTGTGTGGATCTAAAGTCAAATTAGAAGATATAAATAAGCTTATCGAGCAAAAAGATAAAGTCACACGAAAGTTAGAAGAGTTGAGGCGAAGGGAGCTGTTACCTTCGCTCTAAAAAAGAGACGATCCCCTTTTTGTCTGAAATCTTGGCGGATGTTATTCAATCGAATCTCAAGATCCTAGACCTCCCAAAGTATCAAGTTTTCTATCTAGAAGTGAGCTAGAAGATCAACGATCCATTTGTTTACAATTTAACAAAGGGTGAGCGAGTCTCTTCAAGAATTTATAGACAGGTTCAATAGTGAAGAATTGGAGGTGCAAGACAGGCAAATTGATATGTTGATAATATTCTTACTCACATCTTAAAAAAGGGACATTAGCTTCGGCCCTTGCTCGTGAACCTCCTGCGGGCAAGAAACACTTAATGAAAATAACTCAGCAATATATGTTAGAGGAGGAGATGAATATATCAAAAGATAGAGAATGGTCTTAACCAGGCCATAGCCGAAGGGAAAGAAAACATCTTTGAGAGACTTTGGTATAGGTCTAAGAAAGACCTTGATCGAGGCTTGGATCAAGATCGGGGGAGGTCAGGAAAATATAACAAGTCACGTTGTTAAGAGTTTTACAAAGAGAAGCATTAATGGAAATTATTGAAGGGTGTAAAATGGTTCAATGGCTTAAGAAAATAAAAACTATTATTGTTTTCACAAGAACCATGGGCAATATACTAAATGTTGTATCTAACTTAAAGATGAAATAGAAAGGCACGTGAAACAAGGGTTCATGCAAGATTACATCGTGAAAAATGAATGAACACCTCTAAAGGAATCTCATAATGCTCTTAGACGATGCTTGTTAGCACCTCGAAGATCTTAGGATCGCATAAATACAAGAGAAAAGTGAGAGCACCTATGAGAATGCCTTGGGCCAAGAGTAGCTCGAGATGATGATAATTGTCCTAAGATAAGAGTTATACGGGTGATTACGAGAGGCCCAGGTGGAGGGGATACCCAAATTTCAAGAAGAAAGCACGTGGTAGATTTCTCTCAAAGGGCGAGGGGAAGTATGAAGATAATGAGCATTAGAAAAGAGGACCCTATCACTTTTAATACCTCATTAGAGTTAGAACTGGGCACTGATTCGCCTGGAAATACAGATGTAAAAGAAAGGATATTCCTCATCGTGACCTGAAAGACCTTCCTAAGAAACACGTTAGAAAGGACCACCTGAGAGGTTCCGGTGGAGCCCTCTCCAAAGCTTAATTTAGTCGTGGGTCCGGGGTAATTTCAAAGAACACTAAAAAATAAGTAGGTGACAAAGTGATACCTCTTTACTCTACTGGTTGAGATATTTATACCCTGAATTAGTTAAGGCCTCTCCGAGATGCGAATCTCGGGCCGTTATTCAGATGATCTAAGTAGCTCAGTTCTCCTGAGGCGGCTAGACCTGAACGACTTTGGTTTGACTCCATATTCTTTCCTGATCAGGATGGGATTCTCCCCAGGGTTTAGGCCCAGAAGAGCCTAACGTAATTCAGCTAGACCAAACTTAAATAGCATTTTCCTTAAATGACCATCGAAAATTCTCATGACACTTTTTCGAGCTGATCTATTAGATTGGTTCATAACATGGAGCTATCAAGCCGTGAGCCAAATTCAACGACTCGAAGCTACCTATTCAGTGACTAGCCCAACACTCCTCTTTGGTTGGTATGACCTAATTATGGTCAAGCTGAGGTCTCATGGTGTCTAGCTAATCTTGTAGCCGACTTTAGTTAGGAGAGCTTACCAGAGGTGGCCCTTGTTGCTAGGGGCAGACCTGAGCCTTAGGAGATTCCAAGCTACAGGATAGCTCAGGAAATATGAACTGAACAAGAAATGTGCCATGCTAAAATTCCAAGGGGAGCATTGGGCTAGTCAATGATTAGGTAGCTTCGAGTCGTTGAATTTGGCTCATGGCTTGATAGCTCCAGGTTATGAACCAATCTAATAGATCTGCTCCAAAAGGCGTCATGAGAATTTGCGATGGTCATTTAAGGAAAATGTTGTTTAAGTTTGGTTGAGCTGAATTATGTCAGGCTCTTCTAGGCCTAAACCCTTGGGAGAATCCCATCCTGATCAGGAAGAATATGGAGGCAAACCAAAGTCGTTTAGGTCTAGCTGCCTCAGGCGAACTGAGCTGCTTAGATCATCTGAATAACGGCCCAAGATTCGCGGGTAATTCTCCAGGATCTCGGAGAGGCCTTAACTAATTCAGGGTATAAATATCTCAACTAGCAGAGTAAGGAGGTATCACATTCTCACCTACTTATATTTGAGTGTTCTTTGAAATTACCCCGAACCCATGAATGGCTTAAGCTTCATAGAGGGATCCACGTGAACCTCTCCGGTAGTCATTTCTAATGTGTTTCTTGGGCAGGTCTTTCAGGTCACGGAGAGGAATATCCTTGATTTTACATTGGCATTTCTAGGCGAATCAGGCACAATCATGTGATGGTGGTTACCATGGACATTGATAATTTTGCATTGTAAATTTTTTTGATGGATAATGGGAGCTCATTATTTTTATGAATGTTGTTTTAACAAAAATGGAGTTGTACATTACTGCCTTACACATGATGGATACACCTTTAACATGATTTAGGGAAAGTGAGGTGGTGCCCTTGGGAGCTATATATCTACATACCCCATTAGGTGAGTCACCTCTAATAAATACCTCAATGAACAAGTATTTGGTTGTGGATTCTCCATTCATCTAGAACGTGATTTTAAGGCGACTAGGGTTAAACTAGTTTTGAGCTATCGTATCTACTTATTACTTAAAAATGAAGTACCCCACTTCAAAATGGATAGGAGAAGTGCGAGTCAACCAAAATAATTCTAGAGAATGCAACACTCTCTCCTAAAAATGAGAAATAAATAGAGGTGTGAACCATAAACAAATAACCAAAGATGAGCAAATAGGTCTAAATAGGAAGGAAAATAAGAAGCTAAAAAAAGCTAGAACCATGTATGAATACTGAATCAAGCCTTTGAAGACATACAAGGTAGTGGAGTTGGATCTCGGTAACTCGAGAATTTCGCAAAAATTTGATCTCAAATAGATTCATAGTTGTAGCTCATGATCATTCAGTTTCTTAGGGAAGATGTGGATATTTTCGCTTGGGATCCTTCTGATTTCCAAGAAATTAACCTAGATATCATGATGCATCACTTAGATTTGGATCTAATTTCAAAGCTAATAAGAAAGATGAAATGAAGTTTTAGAGGTGAAAGGAATATGGCAATCGATAATGAAATGAACAAACTCTTGAAAGCAGGGTACGTTGTAGAAATTCAACTTACGAAATGGTTATAAGATGTGGTTGTGGTGCTAAGACTGAAGGTAAATGGAGGATGTGCGTGGGTTTTACAGATCTTAATAAGACATGTCTGATTAACGCATATTTGTACTGATTTTTCTTAGTATTTTTAGTTTATTTTTATTAATGTTTTCGGTATTAGTTGGGTAGTTTAAGCTTAATTTCGTATATTTGTATCTCCAACTTATTTTACTGTTTTTTGATCGAGATTGATGTAATTAGGTGATATTTTGTTATTTTTCACCTTATAGCTAAGTAACCGGAAGATTTTAACACGTTAGATATGAAGTATGATGATCGAGAGTCAAAGATCGAGCTTTCCGGTGAAGAAGTAGCACGAATTTGAAGCTGACAGACTTTCTATAACGGTTATTCTTCTGGAACCGTTATAGTATCCTTGAAGGACAGATGGTAGCTTTCTATAACGGTTACTACGACTATCTTATCGTTGACACTGCCGTGTAAAAGGCCCAGAACCGACATAAAAGCCTGATTTCGGCCTAAAATCATCCCACAACTATAAATACCCCCATAATTCGGATTTCAAGCATACTTTAGCATAGTTTAGGTCACTTTTCCTACTTTTTACTTTTCCTAGGGTTTCTAAGTCCTTTTAGGGATTGACAACCTCAACGAGTGCCGAGTTGTTTCTTAGTTTCTCTTTAAAATTCTTAGATTTAGTTTTCTAGTTTTAGATTAATTTAGATTAGGTTTTAGAATAATTTAGATTCAAGATTTCTACACCAAAACGCTGCATATCTTCTTGATTTAATTAGTAAGTAATTATTTATTTCGATTTCGATTTCAATTTAGTTACATGCTTTTAATTAGTTTAATTATTATTTATTATTTCCATGACGAAACTTTCTTGTGATTGTGATGAGCTTGAGATGATGAATTTGTTGATTGTTTTTGGCTAGATCTAATGGGTCTAGAGCTTAGATTCGTTGTGAACCATCAATTGGATCTTCCCAAGCGACCGTGAAGACGAATCAAAGCTCTAAAACCCTAGTTTTCTTAATCATTTTAAAAATCAATTAATTGATAATAATTCCTTTATTTAATTTAATTGTTCTTAGGTAAATTAATCTTAGATTTAGATAATTTAGATAATTAAATTATTAGCTTAAATAATTTTTAAATTTAGTTAATTAGATCATAGCTTAGATAATCTAGTTTTAATTAATTTAATTAATTTCTAGTTCATAAAACAAATCAAACAAAACCCCAATCTTGTGTTATTTTTTTTATTTTCTTATTCGTGAACAACAAACACAAAATAAACTTCCGAATCATTTTTCCTCGAGAGATCACTTGAGTCAACATATCAACCTACACGCGATCCCGTACTCTTGCGGGTGAACTTTTAAAATTTGACAAATTTTTATAAGTAGGTACACAAAAGTTCGGATCAATGTCCAAAAGATCACTATCTTTTACCTTGCATTGACCTCTTGGTTAGTTCTACTAATGGGTATGCCTTGTTAAGCATGATTGATGCCTTCCAAGTATATCATCATATGTTTATGGCGGAGGAGGATCATGATAAGACCTCACAAATTTTAAATGGGTATATTGTTACATAGTGATGTCATTTGGTCTACAAAAACGCAGGAGCTTTGGACTATTATGATATCAGCAGAAAAGCTGATCATCTTCAAAACAAAAGCTGAGAATTTGCAGCTTGAAAAAGACAGTTCATTCATCTTGATTGTCTGGTATATGAATAATAATGAAAGTATTACATGCCCCTTGCTATTTATAGGGTGGCTAATGACAAAAACCTAGGAGCATAAAAATACACATGTCATCATATCAAAGGTTCTCCACAACCCTAGAAAACTAACGGCTAAAAATGAACACAGCTAACATGCCAGCTAATAAGACAAAGGAGGTGAGGTTCTGCTGTTCTGTGGTGCATGGGACTGCATGGTGATCAGGTGGTGATCAGGTGCTACCTTTTATATGCCCCCTCGATTCGAGTGAGGTTCTAGGCACAACCATCAACTTCTGCCTCAACCGAATGAAGGATTGACTGGACAATGGCTTGGTAAAAATGTCTGCAACCTGATCAAATGATGGTACATTTTGAACTTTTATCACCTGATCATTTACCTTTTCTTTGACAAAATGAATATCAATTTCCAGATGTTTCATTCTTGAGTGATGTACTGGATTTTTAGCAAAGGAGACTGCACTGAGATTATCAACCCACACTATTGGAGGTTGACTTAGTGTTATTTTTAGTTCCTTGAACAGAGATTGCAGCCATATTATATCACAAGTTACCTTAGCTAACCCTCTGAACTCTGCCTCAGTACTGCTTCTGGAAACCACTGTCTGTTTTCTTGAGCTCCAGGTGATGAGATTCTTTCCCATATAAATGCAGAAGCCTGAGGTTGACCTCCTGTCATCAGGATCACTAGCCCAGTCAGCATCTTTAAATGCTGTCAGTTGATGAGGTGATGATGAGGCTATGAATTTCAGGCCATGATCAATGGTTCCTGCAAGGTATCTGAATATTCTTTTCATGGCTTTCCAATGTTTATCAAGGGGTGATTGCATAAATTGGCTGATCTTATTTACACTGTAGGACAGCTCAGGTCTAGTAATTGTCACATACTGGAGAGCTCCCACTAAGCTTCTATATGTGGATACATCCAAAATAGGACATCCATCTGATTTGGACAGGGGATTGTTAGTCATCATAGGTGTGGAAATCCCATTAGCTTTGTCCATTTGAGCCCTCTTTAGCAAATCCCTGATGTAACCTTCCTGTGATAAGAACAACCCATCCTTTGTGTGTTTGAATTCAATCCCAAGAAAATAGTGTATATTTCCCATGTCCTTTAATGTGAAGAAACCACCAAGTTCTTGGATAAAATTCTGCACTTCTCCTATTTTGCTTCCTGTAACAATAATGTCATCAACATATGACATCACAAATATGCTTGAGTTGTTGTTGTGTTTGTAAAATAAGCAGCTGTCTGCCTTGGAGGAGCTGAAACCTAAAGAATGTAGGATTGAATTTAATTTATTAGACCAAGCCCTGGATGCCTGCTTAAGACCATATAAAGACTTCCTTAGTTTGCAAACAAGTTCATTGTTGTTACTGTCTCAAATCCTGGTGGTTGTGCCATGTAGAGATATGTTTCCAGGTCACCATTCAAAAAAGCATTTGCCACATCAAGTTGTTTAATACACCAAGATTCTGAGATAGCCAATGATAGTACAACTCTAATGGTGGCAGGTCTAACAACAGCACTGAATGTTTCTGTGAAGTCAAAACCAGGTGTTTGTGTGAAGCCTTTTGCTACAAGTCTAGCCTTGTACCTGTCAAGTGAACCATCAGCATTCCTTTTAACTTTGTAAATCCATTTGCATCCAATGAGCTGTTTATTTTGAGGTAATTTGCTAAGGGTCCAAGTGTGATTCTTGGAGAGAGCATCCAGTTCCTCCTCCATTGCATTTTTCCATTTAGGGGTATTCAAGGCTTCTTTCAAACTTTTAGGCTCCTGCATAATTTTACAAACTTGAAAGGCCTTGGGTTTATATATTCCTGATTTTGACCTAGTGGTCATATGGTGTCTCCCCTGTTGATTAGCCCTGTGTCCCTGCAAATCAATATCAGTGGTGACAGTAGAAGGTTCATGAATATTATCAATAGGTAAATTCACATAGAGTCTATCATTTTGAAGCTCATTGCTTGGGGAGTCAGTGGAACTATTTTCTGAGGTCTGGTTGTTTTGAGAGTGGTTAGAAGAGTGGGATGTTTGAGGTGTATTATGTAGGTTGGGACCATTGTGGGGAGGTGAAGGATAAGGTGGTGTATCAGGAGGTGATTGGACTTCATTATCATCATTTCCAAATATGACAGGTAGATTAGAAGAGGTAACCTCAGGTGCTGTGACATTATTATTCTCAGTGTTGGTACCTTTGAGGAAAGGAAAGGAGTTTTCATCAAAAATGATGTGTCTTGTGATTAAGAGTTTGTTGTTAGGCAAAAGGACCTTATAACCCTTATGTGAACTGCTGTAACCAAGGAATGTCCCAACTTGACTTCTGAACTGAAGTTTATTAGAGTTGTAAGGCCTCATGTAAGGGAAACATTTGCACCCAAAAACCTTAAGATGGTTTAGGTCAGGCTTAGTTTTGGTGAGTATCTCATATGGACTTTTGTAGTTAAGGTGCTTAGAAGGGGTCCTATTGATAAGATACACAGCTGAGGTGAAGGCTGAATCCCAATGCCTTTGTGGAACATGAGAAGTAGCCAAAAGAGCAAGTCCAACTTCTATGATGTGTCTGTGTTTTCTCTCAGCTAGTCCATTTTGTTCAGGAGTGTATGGGCAGGACATTCTGTGTTTGATCCCATGATCCAAGAAAAATTTTGAGAGTCCAACAAACTCCCCTCCACCATCACTTTGCACAGCTTTGATTTGCTTATTGTATTGAGTTTCAATGAGTTTTTGGAAATGAGTAAAGGCTTGATATGTATCTGACTTGTGTTTAAGAAGGTACAGCTAAGTATATCTGGAAGCATGGTCTATAAAACTGACATAGTAGCTAAAACCACTGAAAGATTTTATGGGAGAGGGCCCCCATAAGTCTGTGTGAATCAGATCAAATAATTCATGCTTGGACTCAGAATCAGGAAAAGGGAGCTTGTGGAATTTTGATTGCAAACAAGGAACACATAAGGAAATATTTTCATTAACTGAGAATGGAATATTACAATGAGCAAGAGCTCTCTTCACAACCTCAAAAGAGGGATGACCTAATCTAGAATGCCAAAGCTGCAAGCTTGGCTTATTCTTGAGTTCTAAGGAGTTAACAACTAGATAGTTCTTATTTGAGAGCATATCTGGTGGATGATGAAGTCCTGATTTTGTCTTAACAAGGTTGAAGCTGTAGAGTCCATCCCTAACAGTCCCTTGGAGCAGCACCACTCCTGATTCCTGATCCTTCACAAGGCAAACACTAGGATGAAATTCAAAAAATACATGATTGTCTTTGGCAAATTGGCTCACACTGATAAGGTTCTTTGTTATATGAGGAACATGGAGTAGGTTTTTAAGGACAAAGGTTTGAGGAAAATGAGCTTCAGAAGATTTAACTATTGAATTACCATAATGATTAATATTCAAACCTGTGCCATTACCAACTTGCACTTTGTCTGTTCCTTGGTATTCAACTGCTATGTTGAGGTTCCCAAGGTCATAGGTGACATGGCTGCTTGCTCCTGAGTCCGGGTACCAATTAAAATCAGCATTGGACTGTGTTTCACTTCCAGTAATATTAGCAACATTCACATTGTGGTTCCCAGCTGAACCTTGAGCATAGGTTGATCCATAAGAATTGCTATTATTGCCATTGTTTCTGTTGCTTGGGGTGAAATTAAGATCTGTCCTGTAGAAACACTTGTCTGCAGTATGATTATTGTAGTGGCAAATCTGACACCTTGGCCTGGAATTGTCAAATCCTCTTCCTCTTCCTCTAAAGTTACCTCTGCCTCTTGCACCTCTGTTGCCTTGATTGAAAGAGTTACTTCTGCCTCTTCCCCTTGTATTTCCTCTGCTACCTTGACCTTGTGTAGTAAGATTGACAGAAAAGGAGCCATTATCACTCATGTTGTTGCTGTAGTGTGATTCCATTCCTTCTATTCTTGTTTCAAAGCTCAGCAACACAGAATAAGCCTCCATTAGGGTACAAGGTGGGATTTTTGTGGATAGAGATACTAGCACTGGATTGTAGTCTTGTGGCAAGCCTGAAAGAATATATAGGAGCTGATCTCTTTCACTGACTCTCTCACCAGCAGATCCAAGGAGATCACAGCAACTCTTGATCTTATTTAAGTACTCTCTCATGGATAAGTTCTCTTTTCTAATGGTTTGGAGCTGGAGTCTATATTGTAGGATCTTTGCATCATTTTGGCTGGCAAAGGTCTTCTCCAGGCATTGCCAGATCTCATAGGATGTGGTTAATCCCACAGTAGTGATCAAGGTACTCTCAGAGAGTGAAGATAAAATCCAAGAAGCTAGAAGCTGATCTTGTCTCCTCCATAATAAATATGCAGGATTAGGTAAGCTGGATTCAACAGATGAGCCTGGAAGGAATAGATCTGGAGGATTAGAGGAGCCATTAATATAATTCTCTAATCCGTACCCTCTGATGGCTGCAAGGATTTGTTGCTTCCAAATGAGATGGTTTGACTCATTTAATTTCACACTGATTAACTGGGATTGAAGGGAAACAGGTTGTAGAATTTGTGTGGCTGGATTTGAAGAGGTAGGTTGCGGATCTGAGGCCATGTTTTAAAAAGGAAAAGAGATAAGATGATAAATGAGGGGTCCGGATCAGAGCTCAAAGGCTCTGATACCATATTATGATATCAGCAGAAAAGCTGATCATCTTCAAAACAAAAGCTGAGAATTTGCAGCTTGAAAAAGACAGTTCATTCATCTTGATTGTCTGGTATATGAATAATAATGAAAGTATTACATGCCCTTACTATTTATAGGGTGGCTAATGACAAAAACCTAGGAGCACAAAATACACATGTCATCATATCAAAGGTTCTCCCACAACCCTAGAAAACTAACGGCTAAAAATGAACACAGCTAACATGCCAGCTAATAAGACAAAGGAGGTGAGGTTCTGCTGTTCTGTGGTGCATGGGACTGCATGGTGATCAGGTGGTGATCAGGTGCTACCTTTTACATGGACAAAAGACTGATAAATCTCATGTTCAAGGAGGATATAAGTAAGTATGTGGAGGTACATGCAGACGATATGTTAGTGAAAATCACAAAAGAGTAGGATCACTCTGGTCACTTAACCGGAGCTTTCAAAATCATGCGAGCTTAGAGAAGGAAGTTTAAACCAATGAAATGTGCATTCAGTGTTTGAGAAAGAAAGCTTTTAGGGTTCATGGCTCACAAAAGAGGAATCGAAGAAAATCCCCCCAAAAATAAAGGCGATACTAGAACTTAAGTCTTATAGATCCATCAACAAGGTAACACAGCTCACTAAAAAGTTAGCTTTGCTAAACAGGTTAATCTCAAGGTCAGCGGAATAAACCTTCTATTTATTGCTACCTTGAGAAACATGAAACACTACAAAAAAATCAAAATTTCCGAGGGATTTTTCCCTCGGAAATAAGCAAAAATCCCTCGGTTTTGGTTAAACCGAGGGAAATTCCGAGGGAAAAATTCCCTCGAAAAAACCCTTCTCGGAAATCGGTTCCGAGGGAAATAAATCCCTCAGAATTACAAAACCGAGGGAATTCCGAGGGATTTTTTCCCTCGGAACCATTGCCGGACAATCCCTCGGAAATCCGAGGGAAATATTTTCCCTCGGAATTTTTCAATTTCCGAGGGAATAAGATCCCTCGGAATTCCGAGGGATTTTATTCCCTTGGAAATTGAAAAATTCCGAGGGAAAATATTTCCCTCGGATTTCCGAGGGAGTCCCATTCCCTCGGATTTTCAAAATTCCGAGGGAACTTTCCCTCGGTATTTTTAATTTTTTAATTTTTTTTATTAATTTTTAATTTTTATTTTAATTTTAATTCTTGTTTAATTATTAAAATTCCCAAAAAATTGAAAAAAGCAATTAAAGAAAAGTCAAAGAAATAAATCAATTATAATAAAAAAAATATTTGAAAATTTATGAATTACATGCGTTCAATCGAAACAGTAACAAAGTTTATTACATAAATAAAAGTGTTCTTTGGATGGGGAGGGGGAAACTGCTGCTGCTGCTGATAGGGAGCGGGGAACTGC
>BMAC01000102.1:563898-614169 GCA_014905375.1 Phtheirospermum japonicum | reverse complement strand
ATTATGGATTAAACCTAATCCTAAAACTAACCATAATTATAAATTAACGCTAAAATTTAATTCTAAAACTAACCTAAATTTAACCCTAATTCTAAAATTAACCATAAAACCTAATTAAAACCCTAATTGAAAATTAAAACCTAAACCCTAATTAGAAATTAAAACCTATATTGAGACCCTAATTGAAAATTAAACCCTAAATTGAACTATAATTACAAATTAAAAATGAAATTAATACATAAAAATAATATACAAAAATTAAAAAAAAATGAAAAAATTTACATTGGGGGCTGGGGGCGGAGACGGGCGGACCTGGGGCTGGGGGCGGAGACGGGCGGAGCTGGGGGCGGCGGCGGCTGGGGACGGGCTGGGCGGCGGCGGCTGGGGACGGCCTGGGCGGCGGCGGACGGGCTTCTCTTCTCTTCTTCTTTCTCTTCTCTTCTTCTTTCTTTTCTTTTCTTTGCGCGCAGAGAAACAGCGGGCGGCCAGCCCGCTGTTTAATTAGGTTAAACTTTCCGAGGGAATTAAATCCCTCGGAATTCCGAGGGAATTTTGAAAATCCCTCGGAATTCCGAGGGAATTTTCATTCCCTCGGTTTTTTTTAAAAAATAAAAAAATCAAAAAAAATAAGAAAAAAATAGAAAAAACTAGGAAAAAATAGGGTTTATTTCCGGGTCGCCGAGGCGCACCCCTCCCCACCCCGGTCGTAATTTCTCGAGTTTTGTTTCTATTTTTTACTATTTTTATTATTTTTTCTATTTTTTCCATTATTCATATAAAATCGAAAAAAAATAGAAAACGCGCACTAAACGATCGACGTCCGACCCCCGTGGTTCCACAACGACGAGACGCACACCTCCTCCAATATCAAAAATCACGACGCTATCTCGCTTCACGTTTCCAACCGAAGGAGTTCATCGATCAATCGTATCTTGTTGTTGGTCGAACCCCACGACACGTGAGGGCACGCACGTGCTCGTTGGTATTTTACGATCGAATTTGGGGTCAAAACCACCCCACGTGCCTAAGATGATAGGATCGGTTTCATTTTTACGAATTTTCTATTTTTTTCTATTTTTTTCGATTTTTTTTATTTTTTTTTCGAGGGAATTCAAAATCCCTCGGAATTCCGAGGGAATTTTGAAAAAATCCCTCGGAATTCCGAGGGAATTTGAATTCCCTCGGTTTTTTTTAAAAAATAAAAAAATCAAAAAAAATAAGAAAAAAATAGAAAAAACTAGGGAAAAAATAGGGTTTATTTCCGGGTCGCCGAGGCGCACCCCTCCCCACCCCGGTCGTAATTTCTCGAGTTTTGTTTCTATTTTTTACTATTTTTATTATTTTTTCTATTTTTTCCATTATTCATATAAAATCGAAAAAAAATAGAAAACGCGCACTAGACGATCGACGTCCGACCCCCGTGGTTCCACAACGACGAGACGCACACCTCCTCCAATATCAAAAATCACGACGCTATCTCGCTTCACGTTTCCAACCGAAGGAGTTCATCGATCAATCGTATCTTATTGTTGGTCGAACCCCACGACACGTGAGGGCACGCACGTGCTCGTTGGTATTTTACGATCGAATTTGGGGTCAAAACCACCCCACGTGCCTAAGATGATAGGATCGGTTTCATTTTTACGAATTTTCTATTTTTTTCTATTTTTTTCGATTTTTTTTATTTTTTGACATTTCCGAGGGAATTCAAAATCCCTCGGAATTCCGAGGGAATTTGAAGTCCCTCGGTTTTTTTTTAAAAAATAAAAAAATAAAAAAAAATAGAAAAAACTAGGGAAAAAATAGGGTTTATTTCCGGGTCGCCGAGGCGCACCCCTCCCCACCCCGGTCGTAATTTCTCGAGTTTTGTTTCTATTTTTTATTATTTTTTCTATTTTTTCCATTATTCATATAAAATCGAAAACAAATAGAAAACGCGCACTAGACGATCGACGTCCGACCCCCATGGTTCCACAACGACGAGACGCACACCTCCTCCAATATCAAAAATCACGACGCTATCTCGCTTCACGTTTCCAACCGAAGGAGTTCATCGATCAATCGTATCTTATTGTTGGTCGAACCCCACGACACGTGAGGGCACGCACGTGCTCGTTGGTATTTTACGATCGAATTTGGGGTCAAAACCACCCCATGTGCCTAAGAAGATAGGATCGGTTTCATTTTTACGAATTTTTTATTTTTTTCTATTTTTTTCGATTTTTTTTTTTGACATTTCCGAGGGAATTCAAAATACCTTTGAAGTCCCTCGTTTTTTTAAAAAAAATAAAAAAATCAAAAAAAATAAGAAAAAAAAAGAAAAAACTAGGGAAAAAATAGGGTTTATTTCCGGGTCGCCGACGCGCACCCCTCCCCACCCCGTTCGTAATTTCTCGAGTTTTGTTTCTATTTTTTACTATTTTTTTGGATTTTTTCTATTTTTTCCATTATTCATATAAAATCGAAAAAAAATAGAAAACGCGCACTMRAYGATCGACGTCCGACCCCCGTGGTTCCACAACGACGAGACGCACACCTCCTCCAATATCAAAAATCACGACGCTATCTCGCTTCACGTTTCCAACCGAATGAGTTAATCGATCAATCGTATCTTATTGTTGGTCGAACCTCACGACACGTGAGGGCACGCACGTGCTCGTTGGTATTTTACGATCGAATTTGGGGTCAAAACCACTTCACGTGCCTAAGATGATAGGATCGGTTTCATTTTTACGAATTTTCTATTTTTTTCTTATTTTTTTCGATTTTTTTTATTTTTTGACATTTACATTTCCGAGGGTTTATTTTTAAGAAAGAAAAAACTAGGAAAAAATAGGGTTTATTTCCGGGTCGCCGAGGCGCACCCCTCCCCACCCCGGTCGTAATTTCTCGAGTTTTGTTTCTATTTTTTACTATTTTTTTGGATTTTTTCGGTTTTATAATTCCATTATAAGCATAATCGATCTTTAATAATTTAAGAGGCTAAAATAAGATTTATTTATTTATATACAAAATATGCTATTCTGTTTTTTATTTTTTTTGGCAATTTGTGATTTTCACATGACTAATAATAATAATTTAACCCTATATAGTTGCAATAATATTGAACCGAAAATGAAAGCATACAAACTTACGTTGAGTTGATTAGTGGAGAAGCAGTTTTGAAATAAATCCTATTTTGTATTATTTTTTTCTATTTTTTACGATTTTAATTATTTTTAAATTTTTAAAAAAAATTAATTACATTTCCGAGGGAATACAATTTCCCTCGGGATTATTCCGAGGGAAACTTCGATCCCTCGGAATAATTACGAGGGAAATTTTATTCCCTCGGAAATATAATTAATTTTCTTAAAAAAATAATAAATGAAACCGAGGGAATTAAGAATCCCTCGGTTTTCCGAGGGACGAATTCCCTCGGAAATCCATCCGTCGGTCATCCCTCGGTTTTTCGTTCGGTAAATATGGCGGGAACATTTAGCGCCCTGATTTTCGAGGGATTTACCGAGGGAACTGGATTCCCTCGGAAAATACCGAGGGATTTTTATATCCCTCGGTTTTCCCTCGAAAATTTCCGAAGGAATTTATCTCCCTCGGAAAATCCCTCGGAAATTTCATGTTTTTTTGTAGTGAAAGACTTCAAGTGGACATAGGAATGTAAACAAGACTCGAGAGTTAAAGACATATCTAATGACACCTCCTATGTTATCGACGCTTGAAAGAGTCAAACCTTTATATTTATGCTTAATTAGCTATGTCGGAGAATGTTGTGAGTTCAGTCTTAGTAAAATATGAAGAGGGGACTCATAAACCTCTATAATAAGTAAGCAAGTTATTATAAGGGCATGAAGAAAGTTACTTGAAGGAGGAGAAATTTGCACTAGGCCCAGTGGTGCGGACAGGAAGTCAAGACCTTACTTGTGGTCTTATTAGATCATTATTTTAATTAATCAAGCATTAAAGCAAATATTAGGAAAGCCAGAACTTTCAGGTCGCATGGTAAAGTGGTCTGGGGAGCTACGGATACCATTCCTGATACATTGCTTGACAAAGAAGAAGTAAAGTGGTTGCTTCATGTTCATGGACCATTAGTAACCATGAGAAAAGGTGTTGAGATCCTATTGCAAGGACCGAATTACTTTGATGTAGAAGTGTCACTTTACTTGGAGTTTGATGCATGTGACTTAGAATAAAGTTAAATATGAGGGTTTCGTAGAAGAGGTGAAGACAACTTTAAAATGTAGTGTCAAGAGGTTGGTAACCTATACAGACTCCCAATTAGTAGCTATGCAGGTCCAAGGTTCTTATGAGGGAAAATATAAAACTATGATGGATTACTTGAAGAAGGTGAAGTAGCTGAGTGATAAGTTCGAGATTTTCGAATTGCATCAAATATCAAAGAACGAGAATGACCAAGCTAACACATTATCACTTTGCAAGTGCGATAACATGAATGAGTTACAGAAAAGTAACTATGCTAATAGAAAAGTGTCCGAGCTTGGAGGAAGAAGGAGATTAGGTGGAGCAATACTCGAAAAAGGCCCAAATGTTGCACATTAGAAGCTCGATGAACTAGATGGAAAACTTAAAGGCCTATTTGAAGTTAGGCACTCTACCATCCAACCTGAGGGAAGCAAGGATGATCCAACATAAAGCTTCATGTTTCGAAATGATAGATGATGGTAGGTATAAAAGGCCGTTTGAAGGGATATTGAGGAAGTGCGTAAACCCATATGAGGCCATATAAGTGATGAAAGAAATGCACAAAGAAATTTTAGGAACCATTTTGGGGGTGAACTTTGGCTCAAAAGGTATTGTGCCAAGGGTACCTTTGTCCTATTTTATCCAATAATGCCATGAACTTTGTAAAAAATGGGCAAAGTGTCAGCTTCATGCGAACCTAACACATCGCCCAACGAACCCAATGGAATCAATCACTATTGCTTTCCCATTTGATCAATAAGAGATGGAATTTAGGTCTCTTTCCAATGGAAAAAGCTCAAAAGAAACTTATTATAGTGGTCTTTGAGTATTTCTCTAAGTGGATAGACGTTAGTAGAGCAAAGACCATGAGACTCATGTTTCATATCTTGGTAGTAGAACTCAAAATGAATTGATACAAATGTAGGCAAACGAGGTAAGAAAAAAAATCACTTGCTAAGATTAGACGTGCAAAATATTTTTCAATCATCCTAGATTGCACTCCTGAGTCAGTCATAAAGAACAAATGTCTCTTATCATTAGATGCTTCGATGATTCTAAAGACTTTGCAAAGGTAGAAAAATATTGGATTCAATTTTCAGAAGTAGATGTCACTTCGGGGTTTGCGCTTTTTATGCATCTTCAAAATATTTGAAAAAATCTTGAGCTTGACATTGATGATATACGAGATCAGGGGTATGACAATGGATCTAATATGAGAGGCAAGAACAAAAGTGTACATAAAAGATTTTTGGACATCAATCTTAGAGCTTTTTATACTCCTTGTGGTTGTCATAGTCTTAATTTGACATTATATGATATGGTGAACTCTTGTCCTACAGCTATGTCCTTTTTTGGAGTGATCCAACGTGTGTATACATTTTCTTTCATCTTCTACAAAACGATGGAATATTTTTAAAGCCTGTGCAAAGGGATTGACAATTAAGCAACTGTCACAAACACGTTGGGAAAGTCACGTTTCGAGTGTAAGAGCTGTAAATAGCAAATTATGCAAATAAGAGATGCTTTACTTAACTTAAAAAATGAAACGAAAGATCCAAAGATGAAAAGTGAGAATTTTGAGTTCTTGCTTGGTGTGGTGATTGGTACAAATTGTTGTATGCGATCAATCGTGTGAGTAAATACCTTCAATCTGAAAATATGGGCATTGATAATGCTATCGAACTTTTGGAAGGAGTTGTTTCATTTCATGAAGAATATAGAGAATCTGGTTTTGATAAGGCCATGAGTGAAGCAGAAGTAATGGCGACTGAGATGGACATTTTGAGAAAAACGTATTATTCGAAGAAAAAAGCAATTTGATGAAAGAGCCAGTGAAGGAGTAACACGATCACCTAAGGAATCTTCCAGAGTTGATTATTTTCTATACATAACTTATCAAGCTCGTTCTTCTATGAATACTTAGATTTGAACAATTTAAAAATTATGAAGATAATTTTGGATTTTTGTTCAGTTTAGTGAAGTTACAACGTGTTGACGATGAAAGATTGCAGAGATCTTGCATTAATCTTCAAAGTTCTTTGACAAATATTGGTTATTCAGATATTGATGGGTGTGATTTGTTTTCTGGGTTGATATTCTTGAAGTGTTCTTTACCCAAAGAAACAAATTCTGCAATTGATATGATGAATTATTTGAAAAAAAAATATTGTTTTTCAAATGCTTACATTGCTTACAAAGTCCTGTACTAGTTACCGTAGCAAATGCAGAAAGAAGATTCTCAAAATTGAAACTCATCAAGACCTTTCTCCGATCAACCATGACACAAAAAGATTGAATGGACTAGATATGCTATCAATTGAGAAAGGGACTGTTGAAGAACTCGATCATATAGAGTTTAATATTTTTGCACTCAAGACTGTGAGATGTGTTGTATTTAAATAATTGTTTTGAGCACGTTTGACACGTGATTTTAATCATGATATAAATATTTAAATAATATGTTAATTTCTTATATTTCCTTGAGGAAGAAAATAGGGCCCATTTTAAATGTCGCCTCAGGTGAAATACATTTAGTTATTTACTTAACCAAGTATGCATGCAAAATTTTCACAATTTAGATAAACAATACTTTTTTATTAACAGTTTACTTTATAAAATTAAAAAAAGAAAGGATGAATTTACGTTTTTATATCTATATTTATATGCGCGAATTCTCAATTTGAAGTTAGTATGCGTTAAATTGGATAATCATCGGCACGTAACCATGAGCTAAAGCGCCTCGTTAGCCTCCCAAGATTCGTAAAGGCAGCCACGAAGTTCGCAGCTCAACGGACGCGTGTACAATCGAACGGCACGTGTCACACTCCCACCGAGTTCGGCCTGCTTCTTTTTACAAATTCTCTGCAACACACTTGTTCATTCATGTAGCTAAAAATCAATCTGCACATCACTCTTTCTCTATCTACCAGAATCGGTTCATTTGTTCTTAGTAGAAAAATCATAAAAGGATGAGTGGCAGCAATTTGGAGACACGATCCTTGATCGATGAGCTGAGGAGCTTCGACAGTGGCGGGTTCTTCGATCTTGGTCACCCTCTCCTCAATCGCATTGCTGAAAGCTTCGTCAAATCTGCTGGGGTAATTTCTTTTTTTATTATTATTTTTGGGCCTTTCATCTGAAAGATGCCCTAATTAGTTCGATATTGACAGCGTATTGGTTTTAGCAATTAATTAGCCAAATACATCAATTTCGGGTGGTGTTGATAATGCACGGTTTTGTTTTCGCTATAGGATTTGGGAGAATTTTAAATGGTGTTTGTGTGTGTGTGTGTGACAGATCGGAGCAATTCAAGCTGTATCACGCGAGGCTTATTTTACTGCTGTGGAAAGTGAGTTGCTGATTTAGTATTATTTTGCGATTTTTTCTTTTTTCAATTATATATATATTTTTTTTATGTTTCTGTTGAATTGAATATTGATGTTTACATTATTTGATTGATTAGGTGCTAGTGGAGATGCAGCCATTCCCCCTGAGATTGGAGCCTCCAAGAGACACCATCGGTTCCCGGACCTTAGAGGTATTGTTTACGACAATATCAACAAATTGTTTTCCAGATTTGAATATAGGATTATTATGATTTTAGTGTTTCATGTAATTCCCTTGCTAATGTTCATGGATTTTATTTTATTTTATTTTTTCCGAATAATCTAGATATGCCACTTGCTCTGGATATAGCCCATGCTTATTAGAGTACACAATTAAGAAATAATTCCAAGTTTGATGCCTTGAACCGCGAAATTGAGGGTTTTAAGTCCTGTGGGTCCATGATTAAGTTGATTTTTGCTGTTGGAAGGAAAATTGTGACATGCATGGGTTGCCTTGAAGGCTTTGAACAATTTGGTTCTATTTTTGCGAAAAAGATGGCTGTGCAGTTATGAGTAGCAGTGTTTTTTTCCTTTTATATGTTTGGCCTTACAATAGAAATAAAGAAAAAAATCTCTTTCCCAACCCGTCCCGAGGTGACTCGACCAGGACCTGAAGCCCAAGTAGTGGACACTCGCTCTTCCAACATTGCTTACCGCTAACCCACTAAGTCAGTTATAAGTAGTAGTAGTATTGTGGGAATAAAGAGTTATGATTTAGTAGTAATGTGGCTTGTTTAGAAAGATCATTTCTTAAAACTAAAGAGGCAATATTATTCATTGCTCTTGAATGCACTTTTTTGTTTTTTTGTTTAGTTGAAAAGAATAATGTAATGGTTTTGTCCCATATTTCTCGACTTTTTGCAGGAGAAAATAACCGGAAATCGGTGGAAGCACTGGTATAAGTTCAAGTCTACTTTAATCTCTTTACCCGTATTTTTTTTCCATGTAGAAAATCATAAATTTGAAATTGCACTTGGCAGGTTAAGAGTACTGGAAAAGAGTCTATGCAATGGGGTAAGAGTGCTAATATTTGTTCTTTTCGCACTTCATTAATCTGCGATCTTTCTTTTTGATGTTTGTTTTGCTTCCCCACCAAATTTGCTTTCGTAATTGATGCTTTTCGTGTCCCTCTTGTTTAATATCTCTTGCAGGTCTGGCAGCTGGGGTGTATTCAGGTCTTACCTATGGCCTGAAAGAGGCTAGAGGTGTTCATGATTGGGTAAAAATTCTACTGCCCTCAACCCGATATTCATATACATTTATTCTGGAAATGTTGGAAATGTTGTGTTGACAGCACCAGCCGTCTTGCTCTTTATCTAGTTCTGACTTAGTGCTAGAGCTGGCAAAAGCTCGGTTTTGGCCACTCGGGCCAATCCGGAAAATCCGGCTGGTCGGGCCAAATTCGCTTGGGTTTGCTTGACCCAACCAGCCCAGCCCAAAATCCAATAAAAATTGAAAGAAATAGGTGTTTGTTGACATACTTCAAAGATCAAGGGATGCGTTACGTGTGTGTGTGTTCTTGTGTATACATATTGAGACTCAGACAAAATATCAAATATGTTTGCAGTTGCGATTAATATTGTGCCCATTTCTTATTGTTTTTGTTTTGTTTTGTGTTGCAGAAAAATAGCGCGGTTGCTGGGGCGATAACTGGGGCAGCGGTGGCATTGACGATGGACGACCACTCGCACGAGCAAGTGGTGCAGTGTGCTATAACTGGAGCTGCCATTTCCACTGCAGCTAATCTTCTTACTGGGATATTCTAGTTTTATGCATCATCCTTGTTGTTTCCTATTTGAAGTAGTAAAAGTTTCTATTAGAGCTCAAGTTGGACAGTTTCGCCTTTTGTCAGCTTTTGCTGTGTACTCTTTTGGTTTGTGAAATAATTGACTTGACTCCTGTTAGGATGGTCTCTACTCTCTATATAAGTGGTAACTTTTTCTTCTTATTATAATTATTTAGTTAAAAAAAATTTTTTTCTTTTGAACCACTTAGGAGCTTATAAAATTTAATTGTTCGTTTGGATTATGTGAGGAGCTTAATATAATTTATCAATATAAATATGTTTATAATTTGATAACGACATTGCAATAAAATTCATTGAGAATATATTTATATATGAACAACTGTTGTAGTATAAATTTATGACAACGAAAACACAAATTGGGAATTAATTGTTCAGGTGAGTTCTTCAGATTAGTAGACGGAATATCAAACATCATATATGAAAAGAAAATATTAAAATTCACTTGCGTTTTCTCAAACTAGAAAATAGAATCGACGAAATTTTGAGTAATAATCACAGACCCACATATATTTAGTTATATAAAATTTATATAAAAGTGCATATAATCTAAATTCTACAAAAAGACAAAAAATATATTAATTAATATTTATTTCCCTAATTACAATTAGGGCTACAAAAGAGCGTAGCCAAGGAGCATAGGAACAAGCAGCACAGGAGCTATAGCAAAGTATTTTTACACCGGGTCCAGATGGACCTCTCTCCTAGCCTAGCCAGTGGGAATGAAAGCAACCCTAGCGGCAGTTCCAAGGGTACTATTGGTATGCTGCTCAACCTAATTTGGTGGGAGAGATCTCGGTCGAGATGATCTTTTCGATGATTCGATTGTCAAAACTTAACCCGTCTAAAAATTTAACGATTTTGAGCTGTCGAGCTTAAAAGTAGAGGTTCGAGCTCATCTCCTAAAGCTTAATGAACCTAAACTCAAGCTCGTTGAGCTTAACAAGTCTAAAAGAGTTTGAAATCGAATTTATTGTTTTTTTCAAAAGGACACAAATCAATTGGCTTTTCTTTTTTCTCCAAAACCCCAATACATGCTTCAGTCAACCAAAAAAAATAAAATGGAACCCAAAAGGACACAAATCAATTGGCTTTTCCTTTTTCTCCAAAACCCCAATACGGGCTTCAGTCAACCAAAAAGAATAAAAATGGAAAGGGTTTGTTAAAATTCAAAAATCTGCAAACAGGGTCTTTTTCCCCACATTAACAACCCACCATAACACCTTCAACCCACAAACAATTGAGGTGGGCGACGGCTATTAGGTTCAAGGCCGCACACCCACCGTTTTATATATTAATTTTTAATAAACTTATATATAAAAAATATTTTAAAAATGAAATTAGCCAATATAATTTTGTTTTTCAAATTATACTATTTTTATATGTTTTACTAATTTATGATAAAAATTTCAAGTATAATTAATTAGTGTAATTTTATTTTTTCATTAAACTATATTTTAAATTATGATATTTTTATTATCAACATATTAAAAATAATAATTATATTATTTAATGAATGTATTTTTTTTCTTTCTTTGTAATTTAATTTTTTTTCTCTCCACAAATAATTATAATTCGTTGTCAATAACTTTTTGTTATAAGAACGAAACTCATTTATCTATAATACAAATAATTAAAACTCAACATCAATATACAACTCTTTTATATTTTTCACTTTTATTTAACATCTTATAAATTAATTTAAAAATTATTATTGAATATAAATTTGTTCCGCGACGAAGTGCGGGTCAAATTCTAGTTATATGTATAGCTCATGAGCCTATTAGCGAGCTGACTTGGGCTCAAACATGTGATCATACTCGGGTTGTTCAAATAAACGGGGTCTATTTTGAGATCGAGATTGGCTTATTTACTAAAATGAGCTCGAACCAAATTGGGTTCGGGTAGCTCGCAAGTAGTTCGATTCATTTGCATCCCTAATTACATTTAATATAGTTAAAATACTTTATTTTCATTTATACTTAATACCTAATTAATTATTTATTCATAATTTACTGCGTTTTCGTAAAAATTAATGACAAATATAGGGGACAGTATACCATGGACCCATGTGCACCTTATAAGGTGCACCTGTAATTTAATTTATCATCGTATATAACTGGTACATATCATCACATATAACAGATACATATCATCACATATAATTGTTACATATCATCACAAGTAATTGAAATTCTAAATCTAAAATTTAAAATCCTAAAATTAAAAAAATAAACCTAAAGCAATAAATTAAACCCTAAAAATGAAAAATTAATCCATAAAATAAAAAATCAAACCTTGAAATTGAATATTAAACTCTAAATCCTAAATTTCTATCGCATATCATCACATATAACTGACACATATCATCACATATAACTGGCAGAATGATAGAAATAAAATGGAAAATAAAATTAAAAAAATAAAAAAACTAAACCTTAAAATGAAATATTAAACCCTAAAAATGAAAAACTAAACCCTAAAATGTAAAACTAAACCCTAAAATGGAAAATTAAACCCTAAACTCTAAATCTTTGACACATATCATCACTTATAACTATCATATATCATCACGTATAACTATCATCACATATAACTATCAAATATCATCACGTAAAACAGGGTGCACCTAGCAAGGTGCACCCAGGTCCACCTAATAAATTGCCCAAATATAGTAGTTTGGTCCCAAATAATTAATTTTGATATCTTTATAAATGAAAAGTGTGTAATAACAATTTTATCTTTGTAGAAGATTAGAATATCCATATCAAAACATAATCTATCTTTGTAGGAGAAGAGTAATTATAGATTCTATTCAAACCTTAAGGCAGCGCTTGCCTTTGGTTTTGTTTTGGAAAAAATCGTTTTGAATTGTTTGTTTAAAATGTTTAAATGTTTATATTCTTAACCCACTCTTAAATTTCTCTTCCTCAATCATTTCAATTCATTTAAAAAAAAATATAAATCATTTAATCACCAATCATCATTACACAATTTTCCATAAAATTTACTATTCACTCGGGTAATTTAGTACCAATCATTTTTAATTATTATTTTACTTTTTATTTTAATATTAAATTAACTTAATACTACATTTTCATTCCATATCCGTATACACTTAATAAAAATTCTTTTTAAAAATCTTCTCTTACCATCCTCTCTCATTTCTAAAACAATAAGTTTGTGTAGAATAATTTGTCGCAGAGCAATAGAGATAAAAATATAATTTTACATCCTTAATAAAGAAGTTTTAGGTAAATTCACTACTTTCATAAGATCTAATAGATCTTTTTATTATGGACTACAAAATTATAGGAAATAATTAAAATATTTAAAAATACTAAAACAATATATTTTTCCCTAATTGAACCTCCTTCCTTTACTTTGTCTTTCTTTTTTATTTATTTTAAAGACATTTTTGCTCAACAAATGATGTGTGTAGACTTGTGAACTTATATTCATGTATTTTTAACTTAATTAAATAATATAATTTATTAAAATTATTTAATATTTATTTTAATTCAAAATGGGTATGTAACTCTTACTGATGGTCTACCATAACTACTACATAATATTGATTTATTTTAATATCAAGTGTTAAAAATATGTTTTGTTTTTCAATTTAAATTTTATTGAAAATATATAAAATATTCATAGTTTATATCTTATTATTAACAAAATAGAACAAGAAGTTAATGTCCAGAAAAATAGAGGAAAAAGCATCGGTCAAATGTTACGATAGGATAGACAGCTTAAGCACGTTAGGTGGATGAAAATTGAATTAGCTATATACCTACTTTATAAGGGATTTTAAGCATAATATAATCATAGTTTTATTTATTTATTTAAAGAGTCTTTGATTTGATTATTCTCACATTCTTAAAAGTTCAATATGAATTGGTTTAGGTAATTAATAACAAGATATTATAAATCTGATAAATTAATATTCTATTAATATTTTTTGTTCATCAATATATACAAATATAATTATAAATTGCTATTGTCATTGTAAATTTCGACCAACGGAGGACATTGTTACAATATATATATACAATTATTATAAAATAACTTTGAATATACCATAATTTGTATTGGAATTATATTAAAATCAACTATATAAGAACATTAATCCGCTATACGATAACCTTATAATATATCAAAGTGTTAAGAATATACTTATAAATAAAGTTTTATTAAATATATAAATATTAGTAGTTAATTTTTCATTATTAACAGAGTTCGTCGTAAACACAATATATAGTAATTTAAAAATAGTTACATCCAGTTTAGCATATATATATAATAAAATAAAAACAATTACATATATATAATATACTAAATAATAATTTAATAAATTTGATAATAAAATTATCAATAGTAAATTATGAGTTAGTGAAAATATAATTACAAATATACACTTGTTTGATGTAAAAAATATAATAAATAAATGCACGAGGGAATAAAATAAATAAATTCTAAATCATAATGTCATAGTCTTAATAGATACTTATAACACAAATAGATTATAAATCATCAAATAAATTATAAATACTTAGTTAACTAATTTTTTTTTCATATTGTAGGCATATGTTTTATATTTATATTTTTTTATTTTGAAATATCGATATTTATTTTTAGAATATATTTAGACTATTACAATAGATATATGTTGATTTCGGTTCAATCGTATAAACATATTAAATGTGAAACTCAATCATAAAGTAAAACAAATACTTATATTTAAATTATACCTTTATCCAATTTTAATATGTTCTGAGATTTATTTTTCATTATTTAAAAAAAAATATGTGGTTTTTATTTTAATTAAAACATATCGAATATATAAATTCAAAAGAAACATAATAATAAATATATTTCCTAGAAATCTAATTTATACATTCATTAAATATATAAATATTAATATTATATTTATTATTATTATTATTAATGTGTTATTGAAATAAATTTGAATACGCATAGATTAATGTGTCATCATACCAGTATCTAATCACTATATTTTAGTTATTATTATTAACTAATTTAATATTTTAATATTTGGATTATATTTATTAACAACTTTATTTATATACTCATAAAAACCCAAAATGTCATGTTTTATTAGAAATTAATATTTTCAATCTACATTTAAATTAGTTGAATGAACATAAATCAGTATTATACACAAAATTCAATTGATTAGCACGACTTAAAAAAAAAGGTTTTTTAAGTGTGATGAGAAAAATTGATTATTACTTATATTTTTTTTTCATAATCAATACAAAGCACTATGATTTTACTACAACGCATTATGTTAATTTAGAATTAATTTTATTTTATTCTAATTTCAAATACTTTATATTATTTTATAATTTCATCTATTTTTGGAAAAGAATCATTTGAAAATATATTGAATAGTTTTTAGAATTAATATATATGTTTCAAATAAAAATCCTACAATTATTTTTACTGTGGAAGGAAAAGAAATAAACAAATTTATTTGGTAGCATAAAGTCTAGGAAATCTATTTGAATCAATTTCAAATTACCAATCACGTGGAAGATCGTCACAATCTATTTGAATTATTATTACTTTTATAATCTTCCTATATACCAAATTAATAATAATAAAAATTAGGATTAAGTTTTTTCTTGAGACATCTAATCTCTTCGAAGAATAATAATAATAATAATAATAATAATAACAACAATAATTAGGATTAAAACTTTCTTAAGACATCTAATCATTATAATTAGAGAAAACTTTATTATAATATATACAAATGAATAGATAATGTTCAATTCTTTAAGGTACTCAATACAACTTTATATATAAATAAACTAATGCATTCTTAACCCGAAATAAAATATCAATTAATATAATAATTTATTCTAACATACGTGTGTTACACGAGATTTACCAAAAGATAAATTTAAAATATTTTTGAATATACAAAGTTTTATATCTAAAAATCATGATCCATCCTAAAAAAATAATATCAAAAGATGTTGAACTCTCAGCCCGTATCTTGTGCTAATGTATAATCACTACTTATTAATTTTATGATTATTAACTAATTTCATATTTTAACATTTATATTAAATTCGTTAATTAACTTATTTACATATTTATATAAACTCAAAATATGTCATATTCTCATGCCTTGTTTGGGTGTCCAATAACTATTTATCAAAATTTATTATTAAAACTTTAAATTAAATTCGTCAATATATTTGTTAGTTACATACTTAGAAAACTTTAAAAGATTGAATAGTGTCAACCTGAATCGCGTTGTAACAGTGTCTAATCACTACTTCTTAATTCTTATTATTAGCTAATTTTATATTGATATTCAAATTAAATTTGTTAGTAATTTTATTTACATACTCGTGAAAACTCAAAAATATAATATTTTATTAAAAATTATTATTCCTAATCTATTTTTAAATCAGTTGATTGGACATGGATTAGTATTATATACGAAATTAAGTTGATTCATTCGATTTAAGAGAGAGAGAGAGAGAGAGATTTTAGTATGATGAGAAAAATCCATTATTACTTATATTATTATTTGTTTCACAATCAATACAAATCAATATGAATTTAATGGATTAGCATATTATGTTAATTGAAAATTAATTTTTCTTTATTTTATTTTATTTTGATTTCAAAATATTTTATATTATTTTATAAACTCTTCTATTCTTTTTTGGGATTTTCTTCATTTTAAAACACATTGAATAATCTTTTTGTATAATTCATAGTATTTTAAAATCAACTACGTTAAATTTAGTATAATTTATAATTTTATATAATTATACTGGAAATAACTGTATATTTTAAATAGTTTATATAAAGCTAAATAACCGATTAATCATAAATTAAATTAATTATGTAGTCTTAAAATTGATTAAATGTTAGCCATGTTATTCATTTATTAAGATTATTAAAAAAAAAAAAGGAAATACCACCCCCTATATATTAATGTAAAATTCTCCTAACTACGTATTTGCTTGGTATGCCTCGTTTGGCAAATAAAGAATTTTGGTACTTCGTTTACTTATGTGTCATCCAAGCCTAACAAATCGAAACTAGGATCCTCTAAGAAGGATCTAATGAAAAAGAAAAAATAAAAATCATCTTTATGTTTTTTAACAGCTTGGGGAATGGAAGCCAAACTTCCTTTTGGTTCGCTCCGAAAACGACGATTAATGTTTGGATAAAAATCCTTTCTGGCATCATTCCACCCCGAGAAGTTACAGAAATACCACGGATGGTGCCACAATCTGTTCGCAAGCACCCAACCTTCCTTTTGCTCTTCCTTCGGTTTGCCTCCACAAACGCGCCACCTAGTAGCCCTACTCATTAGAGGGATGTTTCCAATCAAAATAGTTTGTTCTTGCATATCCCTACTCGTTTTCCAAAGTAATCCCGCGGATTTCTTTTTATTGTATTTTACCTAATTTAGTTATTTTATTTTGTTTTTCCTTATTCAATACTTTCCTTTGATTTTCCTAATAAAAATATAAAAAAGGCATATATATGTAACTGATGAAGGACAATTTAGGTATTTGTTATCTTTATGTATTATGGAAACATGTCTTTGATACCCTATATAAAAGGAGTATTTGATGAATAAGAGAATTCTAATTTCTACCGTCTCCTTTTTGTCTTCTTCTTTTCTACTTTTTCTTTTACACATTCCCAACACAAAACTCTAACCTATTCAGACTGATCGACAAATAAGCCTCCATAACCAAAGCAACAATTATACAATTTCCGTGCGTCGAAAATCTAACTGCGCTGTAAGTTTGAAATATCAGTTTTTCGCGTTTCAACCGTTGGATCGCACTCCGAATTTTACTTAACCTTCAAGATCTGTCGAATAACAATTTGAATAGTGGAGATTGGATTCTGAGATACGAGGAAATATATAAATTTTCGAACAAAGCAGATTTTGTTTTCGAAATTTTCTGTGCAGTATTTTTAAAAATAAGATTTCGCAAGATCGAACCGTTGGATCAAGCCGAGAACTGGTTATATTACTCCATACATATGAAAGTCTGTTCTGAATGTACAGATCTGAATTCGAGGTCCGTAGAATCTCATAATGAATTTTGAGTAGAGCTGATCCTGTTTCTCAAAACTGCCCGCCCAGTTTTTGTTAAAATTAAATTTCGCACAATCTAACCTTTAGATGAAATTGAATTTTGGATATAATGTTTAAAAGATATAGTGGTTAGATCTGTATGGTGGACATCAGGTTTGAATCTTTCTATAATCAGAAACCTATTGCAAAAACAGAATTCAAGTAATGTCATAGAAAATAATCCTCCAAGGTAACTCGAAATACCCTATTATTTATTAAATAGAAATAATAAATATTTGTTTATATGGATACATGGTATGATATGTATTATTGTGCATTCTTATACAAAGAATGTATATGTATATATGTTAACTATGATTATATGCATGTGATGTTATGTACAATATTGACAAACATGAAGTTCTGTAATACTTTAATGATATTCATAGAGTACATATTATATTATTACTTATGCTTTTAGATGATTTATTATTTAAAAATTATAAATAAAGTTATTTACATGATTATATGAGAGATTGATCATGGTTTTTACCAATATTTTTAGTTAATCATGAATTTCGATGAATTGATATATTCATGTATGTTGATCATGAATTTCGATGAATCGATAGATTCATGTATTTTTTTTAACTTTCTTCAAACTGATTTCATAAGCTACTTTCAATATATGTATTGTTGATTGTACATTTGCATATTTTCATGATAATGAAAGTTCATGAACGATAAAGAATTGTATAAATAAGTCTTTCCATAAAGTATATTAACATAATATCAAAAGGAAAGGTTATGATATATATTATTCAAATCCATGATCTAAATAAATTTATTGAACTAAGTCAATATAAATCCAAAACAATATGCTCAAAAAAATTATCATTCATTTGATGTGAAAACTAGTGTAACTACAATTCCACAATAATATCATACTCCAACCCCCAACTGACAAAGAATCGTGAAATTAAGTCAAAGTCAATTCTCTAATAAATTTGAGACTTCATATTGACCCCAAATCTTATATTTGAAGTATATGTAGTTATAAAATTTCAATAAACTTTGGGATGTGCTCTATATGAATATTTTAGAAATTTTATGAAACACTGCATCCAAGCCTAAGAATTTAGTGAAAAGAAATTTGTTTGCTTACTAAAAAGCATCAATGACTTTGATATGTTGCAACTAAAAGGATGTCTTATCATATGTCAAGAAAGTCACTTTAAATGACAATAAGTAATATAATTGAGAGATACGATCTCATTCTATTTTTTTTCGAATGCAGCAAACATACTGGTGCACTTGTATAATATTAATTATGATAATAAGTCATTGAAATTAGGGGTGAGTAGAACCGGGTACCCGGTCAATTTGCTTGGAACCAGTCCCGGAACAGGTTAAAACTGGGTCCAATAAAAGAGAACCGGTCCCGGAAATGGTACTAACTGGGTCCAAAAATTTTGGAACCGGTTCCAAAACCGGGTACCCAGTCCCTATTTGAGTTTTTTTCTTTTCTTAAGGTTTATAATAACAAATTAGAATTTTTTTAAGTTTCCAACTACATCAATTATATAACATTACAATACCAAACTTCATGAAAATAAATCCACAAATACATAATATAATAACAAGTCCATAACATTCACTAGTACAAAGTCTTCAAACTTCCAAGTTGGAAAAAAAATGTAAGTAAGACATTTCAAAGGGGTAAAAAAAGATAATTCAAGAAAAGTTGTTTCATACAACTTACCTTACTAAAGAAAATAGGAAAGTAGTATCAATTGTTTCCGATAATCTCATCAATTTGTGTTATTCCACTATCATCCAATTCTGAAAATTTACAAAATAAGACAAAGTATCAAATTATATTAATCACTAAAGAGAAAAATAAAATATCTGTATATAACATATAAATATTACCTTCTTCATATTTTTCAACATCTTCAAGAATTCGCTCAATGTCAATGCATATGTCCGAAGCTCTTAACCAATCTTGGGCACACACTAGAGCTTTTACCGTCTTTGGACCCAAACTACTACGAAATCGATCAAGTACACGACCCGATGTACTAAATGCGGACTCACTAGAAACAGTGGAAAAAATTTGGCCACACACTAGAGCTTCAAAACATGAAAAAGTTTGCAGTCACATGCAGAATAACCCACATATAAAGTGTTTAAGTTGAATGTAAAACAAGGGCAAAAGAAAGATTAAAAAAAACCCCACATGTAAAGTGTTTCAGTTGAATGTAAAACAAGGGCAAAAGAAAGATTAAAAAAAAATCATAATAAGAAGAAAGTTCATACAAATCAAGGTGCTTAATTATTTTCCCTTAAAGAAGTAAAAGCGCATACACACGTGATAACACGATTCAAATATGCATTTTTACTCTTCAAAGTCAAAGTTTCCAAGCTTTGATAATGACAACATGCATTGAACTCCAAAACTTGCTTCATTTCTCTTAGTAGGTGAATTGTCGAGCACATGTGGTGTAAAACCATTACACTAGGTCATCTATTAGAGATACTTTTTCTCTCTCTGATACGTCACTAAAAATCCATACGTGATATATGTGGTTATTTATGGAAAGCAACCTCATTTCCTGGAAGGAGCACATCTGCCGGGAAGTGAGCGAGCTGGTTGGTTTACTTTGGGAAGTGAGTGAGTTGGTTTGAAGAGTAGCGACCTGGAGTATGAGGATGAGTTCTCATATAGGGTCGCGACCTCTTATGATCATATTAGTTACACGTTGTCTGATAGCTCGGTCATGGGCTTTATAAGTAGCAGGCCCAAAAGGGCTCACATGGGATTCCGGTGGACTATATGGAAACAATGACAGGCCCAGGCCTATTCTGGTAATTTAATGAGAGATTTAACATATATGGGAACTTAGCATATAGGAGAAATCCTAATTCTAAGTCGGTCATGGTATTTATGGAATTGTGATGGGAGAAGGAAACCTTGGCTTGGGGAGGACTTCTCTTGTCTCTATAAAAGGGGTGCATACCTCTCTTTGTTTTCTAAGTTGAAGTTGTTTTCTATTGTGATTTGGGCTCTCTAAATTATCTCTCGCAGTATCTAACTTAAGCATCGGAGAACCTTCGCGGGTCTGATCACCGACTCGACTGAAGGTGCTGTTTTGCAGGACCGGCGAGGTCATCAGAAGGATTGTTGAAGGCTTAGCAGGTCGCTGTGACGTGTTTGAAATCTATTTCAGGTCTCTGATCTCAGATTTGAGGTTAGTACCCCATATTCTTGGTAACCAGTCTTTTTGGTTTTATCACTCTCTTTTTTCTTTTAATTATTAGGAAAAATATTTACTTTTGATCTTTTCTTTTTGTTTTTTCCAGTTTCGGGTGGTGGAAAAAGGAAAGCAGGGGTGATGTGGTTAGATTGATGGAAACAATAATTTTAATTACCTACTTTAAGAAAGAAGTAAACTTAAAATTAATATATTTTAATGCCCTTCAATAATTATTAATTAATGACTTTAGCTCATCAATAATAATAATAATTAATTACCTTATTTATACTCGGCCAATTTATAAGAAATCAGAAGTCCTATTCTTGGTTGGTTGGGAATAAAGAAAGCATAATTAATTACCTTATTTATACTTGGCCATTTATAAGAACGCAGAAGCCCTATTCTTGGTTGGTTGGGAATATAGAAAGAGATGAAAAAAAACAGAGGAAAATTAGCAGAAGCATAGAATTGCGTTCATAACTGAAACCTCAAACCCAGATGGAAAAAATAGAAAAATGAAAAGAGAAAATTACACATCCAAACCCAACAACCAAAGATTCAAAACTCACACAGTAAGAAAAACAAAAAAAATAAAGATAAATACCTTAAGTTAGGGAGTCAGTGAGTAATTTTTGCCTAATATTATCCAAGAATGAGCAGCAAACAATGAAGATTTGGAGACACTATGAAATTGAAAGAGCTTGACGGCAGGCGGAGAAATGATTTTAGGGTTTGAGTGATTTTTGTGTAGTATGGTTTGAAAGTAAGAGTGAGTGGGCTTGGGTTGGGCTGTAATATTAATTATTATATTAAAGACTTGGTACCGGGTACCCATTTCAAGAATACCCAGTTCTGAAATCGGTCCCGCCGGGTACCCGCTGGGTACCGGGTCTCGAAAGTTTGGACCCAGAACCGGAACCGGTTATGACCAGTTCCAAGAATTTGGAACTAGAACCGGTACCGGCAGGTCCGGTTCTGGGACTGGACCCAACGGGTCCGGAACTGGGTACCCATTATTTCTGCTCACCCCTAATTGAGATACATGACATTATTCTTCGTAATGCCAATGTTAGACCTCTAGATAGGGAAATTTCTTGAGGCTATCTAGGATCGATATGAATAGTGGAAATAACCTCAAAGTAAAGGGGAAGAGACACGTTGATCCCTACCTATGTGGGAAGAATGAACCACAAGGTAAGACAAGTAAAGAGTTCGTGAATTTATTGAATATCCCTACCTATGTGGGAAGAATGAACCACAAGGTAAGATGTATAAGAGTTTGTTATATTTATTGGTCGTGGAATAAATCATGGAGGTTCTCACAATAACCTTACTTAGTCAATGGACATCCTCTATTTTGATTGATGAAATTTGTTTGTTTCTTACTTCAAAGAACTTGTGAAAGTATAATCAATCATTCATACTCGACTATTGTATTTGGTCTTAAAGTTTGTTTTGAGTTAGATTTATGTGATGTGTCTTGATTTAAATTAATTATTATTTTTGGCTTAATTGTATATTTTGCATTTCATTCTGAAGCATTGAATATAATTGAGTTTATATACCACACATTCATATACAAGATTCAAGAGTAAACTATTAAGATATAATGTAGCATATCTAGCAAATAATGTAAAATATTAGAATGAATAGTATTTCGTTCAAATATCTCTGAAGAATGTGAGATTTATCGAGGAATAGACAATTATTCATTGAACTGATATTTATATGTGACAATGTCTTGATGCCTAGTGGCACATTGATTAAAGTCATAAAAGCTCAATATAGACTAAGAGCGAAACGAACCTTGTTAAGTTTGATGATATTCATGTTGGTGATTATCATTAAAAAAAATACATTATGTGAATGGAACTATACCTTTAATTTATGTGAAAGAAATCACTTTTTAGAGTCAATCTAGTAATTTTACTATACTACTTTTTGATTATTGAATCATAAGATATGACCAACAGAGAACTTTTGGACACTAACTCATTTAAGTTTTGACATGACTGGCATGGATTCTTTGGTCGTCGTGATATGATGGTCCATACTATAAGAAATTAACACGGACATCTTTTATTTTGAGTGAAACATAAAATGAATAGAAACTTGATGCACAGTATAGTGTCGAACTAATATTGTTCAATTACAACTAGTACATTCTAATGTACCAGGAGCACTACATACATTCATATCTCAAAGATACATCACTCATTTTTTCAAAACTTATTCATTAGCTAAATTGTATGATTGAGATCTGCATATGCTAAAGATACAAGTATAATATTTCATTCTTATAATTGATAATTGGTGATACATGTGGACCGAATCGAACTTTTACACTTACTTTTTATTAATAAAAATCCGTCTAGATTTAATTTCAAACTTTGCCTTGGGTTTGTAAGCTCAAGAAGAATTCAAGTACTCACTTGGATTTTATTTTGATGCAATTTAACTCAAGCTTGTTACTCTTTTCCTTTAATTCAAGTAAGCTTTCTTTCAATTTCATGCTTGTTCTTTAATTTCCATGCTTGTTCTTCAATTTATACTTTTTGCCTTAGCTCCTTAATTTCTTGTTAGATCTTGTGAATCGTCCATGGAATCTAGATGAGTGACACATCTAGATCATAGATCGAGTACTTGATCGTCTTTATTTTGAGTATTTTCATATGTTTCATGCTTGTTCTTCATTTTATGCTTTTTGCATTAGCTATTAGAATTGTTGCTTGATCTTGTGAATCGTCCATGTAATCTAGATGAGTGACACGTCTAGATCATAGATCGAGTCTTGGTTCATTTTTTTTTGAGTATTTCATATGCTTTATTTACGATTTTATTTTCATGCATTGTTTCATACTTAATCCTAGTTTATGCTTTGTTGCTTGTTAATTCTCGTAAAGTTTTAAACTTTGACGTCAATTTTTATTGCCCTTTCTATTCATGCTTTCGATTTTTGTCAATTTGCATTATTCAAGTTTTTATGATCATGCAAGCATGGTTGTACCTTGAGCTTTCATGCTTGTACTTGGTGAAACATTGCTTGTTCTTGCTTATTTTCATTATTGCTTTGCATTTTCATTTCGAGGCATCCGACCAACTTTCAATTTCATTTCCTAGTGTAGTTTAGTTATTTTAATTACTTTATTTTCATTTTCCTTATATTTCTTCAAGATACAAATACTTTGATTCGTCAATTGAATCGATTTACGATAATATCAAGCCAAATGAACCTTTATTTTCAAAACCACAAAATACTACAAAACAGACAGTCTTCTCGTCATTAGGGGGAGATAAAAAAAAGTATTTTCTAATGGAACGACAGGAGTAGTATCACACTATGTCTCATTATGATCCCCGTATTTCATAATGTAACGTGAAAGTAAAGTAAAGTGAATAATTGATCTTCAAATTATATAAACTCAGTTTCTAAATTGATGAGATCGTATATATACCAGCTGTAAATGTGTCTGAAAGGTTAAAAGTCCCCATAAAGAGCACAATGTCACAAATTAAGATATTGTAGCCATACTTAGTGGAGGTGTGGTTTAGGTCGTGACTCCCAAAAGGAACAGGGAGAGGTCACTTAGTCCGATCAATACTAGCCCAAGGAATAAGAGGGTATTTGTGGCACAACTTCAATTGATCATCAATGAAGATAATTTCTCTCGTGAGATTATCTCTGATTATACTTATGTCCATGAATCATTACTGGAGGACGCTCCGATGTTTAATATGATTACAGAGAATAAAGAAATCTCAATGTAATGTGAGAGTTTATATGAGTTAATGGAAAAATCTTCCACACACATTGATGATATATACACTGTTACTCAAGGAACCATAGAGAACTGTTTTCATAATTTTAGTGGTGATGAATATATCATTGGGTTCATGGCTCGGTTTTATCGGAAATCAATTTGATTGAAGGATCTATGTGTTTCAAGTTTTGAAAAAAATAGAAAGAAAATGAAAATAGAGCATATAAAATAGCTAAACTATCCTAAAAATGAAAGTGCAAATTGGTAGGATGCCTCAAATAGAAAATGCAAAGCAATAAAGGAAATAAGCAAGAAAATGCATTGTTTCACCAAGTACAAGCATGCAAGCACAAGGTACAACTATGCTAAAATCCTAAATAATGCAAATTACCAAAAATTAAAAGCATGGATGTAAAGAGCAATGAAAATTAATAAGAAAGTTTAAAACTTTAAGAAAAATGACAAGCAACAAAGCCTAGATCTAGGATTATGTATGAAACAAAGCATAAAAATAAAAGTGCAAATAAAGCATAGCAAAAACTCAAAATCAAGATGATCCAAGAGCCGATCTATGATATAGATGTGTCACTCGTCTAGATTCCATAGCCAATTCATATGTTTCATCATGAATTCAAAGTGCTAAGACAAAAAGCATAAAATGAAGAACAAAGCATGGAAATGTAGAACAAGCATGGAATTAAAGCATAAAACATGAAATTAAAGTATAAAACATGAGATTGAAAGGAAACTTACTTGAATTAAAGGAAAGAGTAGCAAGCTTGAATTAAATTGCATCAAAAGTAACAATCCAAAGGAGTATTTGAATTCTTCTTAGGCTTACAAACCCAAGGAAGTGCTTGAAATTAAATCTAATCTAGAAAAGGAAATTACATGAAAGCTTGAAATTGAACCTAAAAACCTAAGAGAGAGAATTTGAATCTAAGAGCTTGGAGAGAGAGTTTTTAATCCCAAACCCATGCTTGGGTTGGGGAATGAGTGGTATCTACAAAAATGAGAGTTATAGTCTATTTATACTAGGTGTAATTGGGTTTAAATGGGCCAAAATAGCCCTTAAGGCTTGAAAATCTCAATTTTGACCAAGGTTGGCCAGGTTTGACCAAGGTTGACCCGGATTTGACCTTGTGGCGAGTATTGTGGCAAACATTTTGGCAAACGCCAGCGGTTTCTTGGCAAGGAGCTTGGCGAGTTCTGTGGCAAGCGCCGGACGTTTAGCTTGGGCGAGGAGACTGGCCAGTGGTTTGGCAAGCGCCAGCGGGTGCTTGGCAAGGAGCTTGGCGAGTTCTGTAGCAAGCGCCGGACACTGGCAGCTATCTTGGCAAGTGGTGGCACGAATTGGCAAGTATTCCAGAAAGTTTGGGAGTTTTTAAGCCTCTCTTGATTTCAAGTTTGGCTTGGAGTTTGGCTTTGCCTTGGCTAGTATTTTTGGCCTTCAATGCCTTTACCTATAAAAAGAGGAATTTTAAACATAAAAATCTAAAATTACACCAAACCTCCAATTAATTGAAACCATTTAACCCAATTAAACGTAAAATTAACAAGTCAAGTGAAAAACAACAAAACAAGAAAAACCACATAAAAACTTAATAAAATTATATTAAAAACTACTAAAATCAACATAAAACTCTAACTAAAAATAAAAGGAAAAACACAACAATTACATGCAAAACAAGAACGATGGTATCGAACCACGCTCTATTAAAATGTCAACGAAGAGCAAATTGGCCTAATTTTAAAGAATCAATCCAGTTAGAACTAAATTCACTTACAACAAGACATGTATTTGGTCTGGTAGTACTAACCTCACAAAGTGTAAAGCCTGTAGGACATAAACAAAGTTTTATCAAAAAGCACAATGAGAAAAATAAAGCCATGAGATGCAAATCTAGACTTGAAATACAAAGTTTCTCAAATTGCTTGGAATTGACTATGGGAATATGTACTATCCCATAATAGATGTTATAATTCTGAAGAATGAGAATGCAGCTTATTCTTGTGGTTATATCATATCTCTTTGGGGATCATGATTTGGAGATATATACGAAAGTGCTTGTTGGCCTTTCATTGCCAAGGCAAGTGACTCTAAGCCACAGGGTGCATTTGAAATTAAACAGAAACACTCACTTTATGGATTAAAATAATCCAGACGTATGTGTTATAACCATCTAAGTGGCTACTTTATTGGGAAAATATAATCTATACCCTTGCGTATTTATAACGAAAATAAGTTTAAATTTACATTTGTAGCTATATATGTCGATGATATGAATATAATAGGCACTCTTAATAAAATAAGAGAAACCACTAGCTATTTGAATTCTTAATTTGAGATAATGAATCATGGATAAACTCGGTCATGTTAAGGCTGTAAACTAAAACCAGAGTTTGTAAAATACTAAATTCTACAATTTGCTTATATCTAAAAGATGATTAGGCAATTAAATATGGATACGTGCAATATGTTAGCACTTCTATGATTGGTCAAAGTGAAGATATAAGGAAAGATCAATTTCGTCAGCGGAATGACGAAGAACTGGTGGGAGCTGAAATTTCCTTTCCATGTACAATATGCGCACTATTGTATCATTACTAATAAACGTGACCAAATATTACTTTCTCGAAATTGTTATCTTGATTTAACTCAAGAAAGCGCAATGTCACTTAAATGGAATCAAAGCGTATTTTGATACCTAAAAGAAACCATTGACGTGAGTTTATTTTTCCCATTCATAAATATAATTGGGACTGTAGATGGTCTTGTAACCCCTAAAGTAAAGTTTGAGTTAACTTTCTACTATGAAAGACCAAATAGTATCGTTGATGTTGGTTACCCATTTGATCCATGTAAAGAGATCATTATCATACATGTAGTAGTTCTTGAGTATCTAATAATCATACATATCTTTGAGAATAGTGGCTTGAGTCCTACCACTGAATAATTCACTTGTAGATATGAAGATATGCAAGTTGAAACGAACAAATGAAAGTAAGCTACATGAAGGGTGATAATATGAGCCATATCACCACAATTCTTATACCACCAACAATTATGAACTTTCTCAAGAGTAAAGTAAATCGAGGAAGTAGAGACTTTCAGAGCTTGCTTGATAGATGCACATATCACTTTCAATGTTCTCTTGATAGATGTACATATCAGAGAGAGAGAGGTGTAGACTTCAGGGGGAGTCTCAACATAGGTGTGTTGTACTTTTTCTCCTTCAACCAAGATTTGTTTTTTTCCTATTGCGTTTTGTTACTTGAGAAGGTTTTCACAAGGCAACAATGAAATACCATTTCACCCTTTGACTTGGCACAATGGGGACTGTTGAAGGAAAAATACAATTAGTGTGCATTCGTCAATAAGTAACTGATGAAAGACAATTTAGGTATTTGTTATCTTTATGTACTATGGAAACATGTATTTGATAACTTGTATAAAAGGAGTATTTGATAAATAAGAGAACCCTAATTTTACCGTCTCCTTTATGTCTTATTCTTTTCTACTTTTCCTTTTATAATATATAGTTAGTAGATAAAATCTAAATTAGTTATTTTAATTAAAAGACAAACTACATATGAAATAATTATAATCACACACAAAAAAAAAACTTTATTATGAAAATAATTAAATAACTTTTATTGATTATAGAAATTAAAATAATCTTATTTTTGGAGTATCAAATATTCCATAGGTAAAATATGAGTTATTTACAATAATCTAATTATGTAACTAAATATTAGTAATGTATTCGATCTAAACATTAAAATATTAAATTATATATTAATAATTAATAAAAATTGATTAGACACCAGTACAATACGACACGTGTTGAGAGTATGGCATCTTTTGAATATCTCAAAGTATGTAACCAATAATTATTAACAAGGTTTTTATAAATATTAATATATAAAATAGTTTAATAGTAATAATTGATAAAATAGATATTAGACACGGGTTTAGAATATGACGCCTTTTAAATTTTTTTTAAGTATGTAACTAAGATTATTAATGAATTTAATTTAAACATCAAATACAAAATTATTTAATATTTATAATAATTAATAAATAGATTAAACATTTACGCACGAATTGAGAATACATTATTTTAAATTTTTATTTTAGATTTAAAATTTGTAATTATCACAAATATTTTTTATATTTATCTTTTGATAAGTCTCGTGTAATACACGAGTGTTAAACAAGTATAAATTAATTCAAAATCCTCCTAATTTATGTGTGTGCTTCGTATGCTTCTCTTGGATAATAATAATTTTTGGTGCTTCGGTTGCTTATGTGTCATCGGAGCTTAATACATACCTAATTTAATATTTTCCTTTTATTATATCTTGGCAAATTTAATATTTTCTTTTTATTATATTTAACCTAACTTAATAGTTTTCTTTTATTATATTTTGTCTACTTTAATCTTTTATACTTCTAATATAAGAATATAAATAAGTCATATATAATTAGTAGAAATAATCTAAATTAGTTATTTTAATTAAAGATAAATTACATATGAAATAACTTAATTACAAAGAATATTATTTATGAAAATAATTAAATAAAATGTATTTATAATACAAGTAGAAATAATTTCTTTTTTGAAATTTTAAATATTTTGTATAGGTAAATTATGATATATATGCAATAATTTGAGTATGTGACTAAATATTTGTAATGAATTAAATTTAAATATATAAGAATAAAATTATATAATAATAATTAATTAATATTTATTAGATAATGACACAATGCGAGAAGGTTTGAGAGTGTGACACCTTTTGAAAAATTCAAATATTATAATTTTTAAAATACTAATCTAAACATTGAAATATAAAATGTGTTGATAATAATTAATTAATATAAACAGGTGACGGGTTGAAAATGTGACATCTTTTGAATTATTATAAGTATGTAAATATAATTATTAACGAATTCAATCTAAATATTAGAATATAATATTAATTAATAATTATAATAATTAATAAATTGAACAGTGCACGGGTTGAGAACACATCTTTTCAATTTGTTTATTTAAATTTAAAACTTTTTAATTTTCACAAATATTTTTTATATTTAGTTTTTTATAAATCCCGTATAATAGAAAGATGTTAAACTAGTTTTTTTTATTTATTATTCATCATAAAATCTACCATTTTAATAAATATATATTTAAGTTATTTATTACATATTTAATCCATGTCGAATTTACCATACATATCATGTAATTTTTAAGAAATATATGGTTATTAGATATTAATAGAAAAGTAAGATTTTATTACTCTTACTAGTTCAACACCCGCATATTATATGCGGGATTTGAAAAGGAGTGGTACACATAAATTGTAACATTATTTTTTTTTACTTACACGAAAATTATTTCTCACGATAAATAATTTTTACACATAAATCGAGGCATTAATTAATCTAATTACAATAAGACTAGTTTTCACAATAAAAAATATTTCACTATTTTTTTTCCGAGAGTCACGGAATTAGTTGTCAGATATAGCGAAATACCTAAACGTGAAAGAAAACCCGTAGAAAATTGAGTTTGTAAAAATGTAAAACATACAATACCCGCGTGTCGCATGTGGATATGTGATTAAAAAATTAAAATCTATAAGGTACTCATGTAATATTATGTTTCTATAAATATTTTTTTCTTTTTTTTTTTTCTGTGTAAGACATTAGTTTGTTCATGTAGATATATAATGTGTTTATCAATGCATTATATTGAGATTAAATAAGAAGATTTAGAATATATTTAATATTTATTTTCCTCGGTGTAATAATTTATTATTATTATTATTATTATTATTATTATTATTATTATTATTATTATTATTATTATTATTATTTGTTGTTGTTGTTGTTGTTGTTTTTGTTGTTGTTGTTGTTGTTTCTCTCTCTCTCATTTTCCCTTTTTTTGGCGTAACAATAGTTTTCCATATATATTTTTAATGTTACTCTCAATGCATTATATTAGGATTAGATATCCAAATTTAAGTTTATATTTTTTATATTCATTTTTTTTTTGTAATAATTTTATATAACTCGTATTTTTCTTAAATAATATATTTAAAATTTAAAAAATAAAAATATTTCAACTTTTATTATAAATAAAAATTAATTCAAATTATATAGATTTTTTCTAATTAAATATGACTTATTTATTTGTTTATTTTAATAGAATAAAAGTAAGACATTGAATTATAAATAATATGATAAATAAAATATTGAATTAGGTAACATATAATAAAATGAGATATCATATTAGGAAAAATATAATAATCAAAAATAATTAAATTCGGTAAAAATATATAAAGGGAAAATATTAAATTAGATATATATTAGGTTCGGTGACACCGAAACACTAGAATTTTTTCCGAAGCTAACAAAGCGTTGGAAGCATACACATAAGATAGGAGAATTTTGCATTATTATATATAGGAAATTTAATAATATATTATAATAAAATTATAACCATCATTGAATATTAATTATCCTATATAAAATTCGATTGCTGCTGAGCAAATTTGCTTCATTCAGCACTACCCTTTCTAAGATTCTCAAATTGAGAGTACAGGCAACTCTCGAATTCTTCATTATTTTATTTTGAGGATTTTCTAAGGGGGAAAAAAAAAGGAAAGAAGTAAGATTAATAGGAATTCAATCAGATATTTATATTTATCCTCAAACAAGTCAAAATGGACCTTCAACATAATATACCGTAGTTCAGTGCATCACCGTAATAAACAAAAGTGTCTAATATATAACCTTTTCCGGGTCCGCGGATCGTTAGATTTTTATTTCCTACAACCCAGCCAGCCGTACAGCCTCTCTTCTTCGAAGAATTAGGTACGTTGCCCTAATTTTCTCTAATACTTTCAAAACCTTTTCTGGTTACTGATCAATTATGTGTTTTTCTAGTCTGATTGCTTCAATACTATTGGGATCTGATTAGCACGTCGTGTCCTTAGGTCTTGGTCGTATTTCGTTGCTCGATGTGAATTTCCTTTTGTTTTTCTCCTTTCCTATTCACCCTTTCCATCATAGGTTTTCGCTCCGTAAATTGTTTACCGCAAAATAGAATTCAATCAGTGATGTTATGATTTTTCAAGATTTGGTGTATGTATTTTGCGCGATTTTTTTTTCTTCAAATTCTGGGATAGAGATTTATGTTCATTGAATTTCTGAATCCGAGATTAGACAATTATTTTTCAATCGATTGATAATTATATGTAAATCTGTGTTTATCCAGAAAAATTGTATTTCTTTAGCTATGTGAGGGACATAAACTGGTAAATATTTGATTTTTTTTCTTAGGGAAGTGATTAAATTTTTTGTGTTCGTCTAATTTTGCAACAGTTGACCATGTCGAACAACAAAGACGACGGTGCTGGTCAAGATGCAGCGGAGCGAATTAAGGCCGCCGCATTATCAGCCGCAAAGGGCCTCAGCCGGGCCCAGGCTGAACGTGCAGCCACAGCAGCCGCTCGCAACGTCAATGCCTACGGTCAAAAAGAAGAAGGCCCGAGCAGATGGCAAGAGAGAAAAGAAGCCAAGCGCCAAATGTACTTAATGAGCACCGAAAAACAAGTCCGGTTGGGCGAACGAAAGGATCCCAAGAACTCGACCGCCACAATCAGTGGGCCCGCCTCGCAATGCCAAAAGTGCTACCAAACTGGGCACTGGACCTACGAGTGCAAGAACGAGCGGGTTTACATTTCCAGGCCGTCACGCACACAGCAGTTGAAAAACCCCAAGCTCAGGATGAAAGTGTCGATAACGTATGATTTGGATGATAATAATACTAATAACCCGGATTTAGAAGATAATAAGAAGAGCGAAAAGAAGAAGAGCGAAAAGAAGAAGAGCGAAAAGAAGAAGAGTAAAAGGAAGCATAAGTCGGATACCGAGTCGGCTAATGATAGCGAGGCTTCGGTTTTCGAATCTGAGAGTGATGCGTCGTTGGTTACGGGGTCGGATGAGTCGTCTGGGGGGAGCGAGTCGAGTTATAGCTTGTCGACCGATTCGGAAGAGGAGAGGAGGAGGAAGAGGAAGAGCAAGAAGAAACAGAGGAAGAGGAGACATAGGAGGCACAGCTCGTCGTCGGAATCATCGGATTCTGAGTCAGATTCCGACTCTGATTCCGAGGATAAGAGGAGCAGGAGGAAGGGGAAGAGCAGCAAGAGGCATGGTAGAAAGCACTGAGGCTTGGTATGCATCTCTTTGTTATTGCTTTGAGGGTTTATTTCGTAGTGTGTTTGATGAGTCGGTTTAGGGTGCAGTATGGAATTATGTAATAAGGCCTAACTACTTGGACTAAATGGTCTTTTGGATGATTTTAGCTTTAATAGTATTGCTTGGATTATGCTTGCTTACTATTTTCGTGTTCTATTCTATGGTTTGCTAGGATTGATGATTTACTTGGTAGAATAATAGAACTTAGTTTATTTTTTAGGGATAATTACAGAAACTACCCCTATGGTTTAAGCTTAATTACAATTAAAAAAACCAGTTGTCTTGCAAAAGTGTATCCTGAAAAGGGGTCAAGAGGGTGTTATTTGTAAGGTAATTGCAAACTAAAGGGGTTATCGGTAATATTAAAAATAACTGTTTTTTGCTTGTAATTAGACAAAACCACGGGTAGTTTTTTGTAGTTGACCCTATTTGCTATTATCGGAGGCTGATGTAATATGTTTACTTTGTTGTTGTTCAAAATCATATATTTTAGGGTATGAGCTTGGTCGCCCGTAGAGTCAATTACATTCGGCAAAAAATGCTTGGCCGATATTGATGTTTGACTGTTGGTTTTTGATCATTTTCTCTAGTTTAGAGGCTTGTGTATGTGTTAAGGAGCCTTATTTAATCGTTTCATTCATAGGCGTGTTTATGTTACGAAGTGCAGAAAACTCTAAAACAGATCGTTTCATCCATTACTTCAAGTCTTGCCATGAATGTATGCATTTGATGGTTTTGTTCTCATTATGCTTCTAGTGAGGTGAGGAACTGAAGATGGAAAAAGGGTTGGTTCGGGTTCCTGTGTGGCTCGGCTGGACCAGGGCAGGCCCTGTCAGTTTAACGTTTTTGGCCCAAGCAACATTTGCGATTTTGGGACTATGTTGATCCAGAACGATGGATCATCTTGGATAACACATTTTGCTATTTCTCTGACGTGGCACAGCCCTCATGTTCTGTTTTTTAGATATCAAGTTTTAGTCTGCAATTGCCTATTTTCTCCTCCTGGGTTCCTTTCACTTTCACTTTTTTTAAAAGATTTTCTTGAAAATATTTCAAAAGTTACTTTTATCTCATTTTAATTTTTTTTCTCATACCAATATCTCCAATATTTATTCAATCACCAATTATTACCGCGTATTTTACATCAAATTTACTATTCTTATGCTCACATGACTAATTTACGATGGATGCGAATGACCATCCGTGGTTGGTTGGTGATTATGGAAAATTTTTGTGGAAGGGTGATTGTTTTTTATTCTCTCCGAGAAATGTATATATTAATGGAGATATACATTGAGAAGCGTAAAATGTCTGTTAGGTGGTTGAAAAATGATTTTATGCAGGGTGCGCACCGGGAAAAGTTTCATGAAATGTACCTAATTTACAATATTTACCTCAAACCTTTTATTTAAGAAGTGGCAAAATGCTTTGAGCCCCGAAAATTTTACAGGTTTACACTCTACTCCAAACTATGTTTCCATTCTTTTATTTTTGAATTGTGTTATCCAACCAATAGTTGGAGGCCATCCACGTAGCCATAAGCGGAAGAAAGAAAGAAGTCATCCTTATGCTCGTAGTGGGGGTGAGCATTCGGTCGGTTCGACCGAAAATTGAACCGAATTGAAATAATCGAAATCGAATTTTACATAAAATTTTAAACCGAACCGAAATTATGTGTAAATAAAAACCGATGAAATATTTAGAAAATTGCAAACTGAACTAAATCGAAAATATGTTTAAAATCGAATTAATCGAAACGAATCGAATTCATAAAAAATAACAATAAGTAATATCAAAATTATTATTATTTATTTTTTAATTATATTTTGGTTAAAATCGAATCGAATTAACCGATTTTTTGGAATTCTCAAACCAAAAATCGAATCGAATTTACATAAAATCGAACCGAACCAAAAATTTCGGTTCGATTTTTCAGTTTTTTGCTCACCCCTAGCTCATAGAGACGAGAGGTCTTAATGGAAACCAAGAAAGTTCTTGTCAAAACAAAAGGCTCAGAGCTATAAACCCGAACACCAAAGCTTGCTCTAGTTGGAGTTGAGGCTCGCTCTCAAGCTAAGAAAACACGAGCCTCCAGCAAGAAGAACTTTCAGACGAGTTCACACCAGATCTAATGAAAGTTTTAAAGATTGCAATTGATAGAAATGTCGGTTAGAGGGTATGATATTATCCTCCTAGCACTTACTAGAGTTTAGGAATTTCTAATATGTGATTATATGGAATTGCATGATATTGATGATGTGTTAAGCAAATTGTTTGATTATGCATGAGCCTTATGAGACAATGAATCAGCTATGACTTGAGTTTCTTTTCATCCGATTATATCAGATTGAGTTTAACAAATTGAAGATATGTATTGAAGATTTCTAATGTATGACTATTTGATGAATCGCGTGATTATCATATCTTGAAGATTAACACTGAAATCATGTGATTTTAACTATTTAAGAGTCGCTCTCTGTGCTTGAAACTATTTACTACTTGTGACTTGTTGATTATGATGTATCTGATTATTATACTTTGAACACGAGTGCGATTGCTTGATGAAGTTCTCAATATATGATGAGGTCGATGATTATGCCTACTCACCACTCGAAGAAATTGATGGTGATATATTTCAATAATTTGACTTGGTCGGCTTGGTCTCCTTCCAATCCGACTTCTTTGTGGCATAGTGCTTAATAAATAAGTTATCACTTATTAGTTTATTTCTGTCAGGAGGGGCTAACAAACATTCTTTAGTTTTTGGACGATGGAACAATCCCATTATGTGGGGTCCCAATTCTCTTAAAGCCATTGGTTTGGTGGTGAAACCAAGCCCAGGTAAAATATCATAATTCTAAATAGATATTATATAATTGTAATACACTTTTAAATAATAATATACATTTATAATTAAATGATTTATAATATAATTTATAACTTTAACTCATATAGCTAATATATATTAAATAAATACAAATATTTGCATCTAATCATGTTGGTCTCAGCGGCAACACTTCTTCCTTTCACTCAAGATGTTGCGGGTTTAAACCTCCCCTCTAGTCAATTAGGGGTATTATTAAATTTGCTGGGCGCTGGCGGGGCCGGGCAGACTCAGATTGGTTAGGTAGGCTGATCCGATTTAAAATTTATTTTTTAATATTAAAATAAAATACCAGCGGAACAATCATGAAATTCAGCTGGTATTTTACTTACTGATGATGATTTTATTAACGAATTAAATTCGTCGGTAATCATCTTACTGATAGATTTTTTGTATTTTACCAACGGATTTGTCTGTCGACATTCTTTTGTTTTCTTTTTGTAGTGTGTGCAGCTTATGATAGAGTTAGATGTGGTCTCCTTGTTACCCATATTGTTCCGATCTGATTATAATTGTGGATAGGGCAAGAGGCTCCAGCTTGTGCAACTTATGAATGGGCTGGATGTTCTCCACTTATTTTTGAACTCTTTCAAATCCGATGACAATTGCAAATCGGTCAAGGGGCTCCAGCTTGCACAGCTTACGATTGGGCTGGATGTGCTCTCCTTGTTTTCGAACTCATTATGGTCCGTTGGAGTAAGCCTCCGATCAGTACTATCAAGATTAACACTGACGGTGCCTCAAAAGGTAACCCAGGAGAGGCAAGTGCAGGAGGAATTGCTCGAGATCATACTGGCCGACCGATCTTTGCCTTTCCTGAATTCTTGGGTGAGTACACCAACACCTTCGCCGAGCTTCATGCGATCTGGCGAGACTTAGACCTTTGTCATGACTGGAACATCTCTCGCATTTGGATTGAAGTAGATTCAGAAGTTTTCATCTCTCTTATCTCCACCCCCCATAGTGGTAGCTGGCAAACAAGTGAAATAGTTCAGAAGATCCGAGCCTTAGCCGTTTCTATGGAAATCCAATGCACACATATTTTCTGTGAGGGAAACACAGTCACTGATTTACTTACGAATGAAGGATGTCGACTGAAGAATTTATTGCTTTATGATGCCTCTAGCACCCGAGGCCCCCTACTTGGATTTATTAGACTTGATCGGATGCTTTATCCCTACGTTAGACGTAGATGAGTTTTGTTGGACCCTTTCGTTGGGTATCCTTCTATTTTGGCACTGTATATTGGTCATGTCGGGGATTAGGCTCCCAAACTTTCTTTTGTTGATAATATAAAATCTCTTTCTTAAAAAAAAAACTTACGACTAGGCTGGATATGCTCCCCTTTTTATCGATCTCTTTCCGGTTCGATGATAATTGTGAACTGGGCAAGGAGCTCCAGCTTGCACAGCTTATGACTAGGCTAGATGTGCTTCACTTGTTTTCGAATTCTTTCCGATTTGATGTTGATTTTGAACTAGACAATGGCCCTTGGATTGTGCAGCTTACAACCTCGCCAAGTGAGCTCACTTTTTATTCCATTAAATGGCTTTATGCTATTGAAATACCGATCTGGTTTGATGATGATTCCTTGAAACTGAGCTGTCAAGCGATTAATTCACATCTCTTATGAGTTGATCTTTCCCTTGTAGTTGATTGAAGTGAGATTTGATAGAGATATCTGTGCTCACTTATGATTGGTTTATTTTGATAAGGTGAGTTGTTCTCACTTATGGTTGATTTGATAGAGTGAGTTGTGCTCACTTATGACTGATTTATTTAATAAGATGAGTTGTGCTCACTTATGATTAATTTCTTTGATAAGATGTGATGTGCTCACTTATGAGTTATTTTGATAAGGTGAGATGCACTCACTAATGATCGATATTATAAGGTAATTTATGACAAATTACGAGTCATTTTGATAAAGGTGGATTGTGCTCACTTGCGACTGAGTCGTCTTTAGTCCCCGAGCTTACTTGGATTGCTCGGTTTATGATTGAGTCAGATGAACTCTTACCCCTAAATTATCTATATGGCTTTACCCATGAGTTATTTTTGGCACAAGAGCGTGTTCATTGTCATCTGACTCCGTACAATTAAAATAAGTTAAATAAAAATGAGTTTTGCGATAAGATGAAGACAAACCTAAGCCTAGATGCTGCGAATAATGTTAGCCCAGCTAGACCTGCCTAAGCCGAATGGATACCTTATCGATTTAGCATTCTCCAACCCAGAGTGTGCAGGGGGTTGACAATCAGATAGAGTACTTTAGTCCTAACTACATTAGAAGCCAAACAAATTGGTAGTATTCTACAGCCCAGAGTCGGTTGAAGGGCTGAACTGATTAATAGCAGCTCGGTCCGACGAGTGGGCGAGCTTAGCCTGGTGAACGACAATTTCGGTGTATGATTCATGGGACTTCGAGGCACATCAGCTTTTGGTTCAAGATGAGAACTCGGAAAGGAGTTGTGAAGGAAAGATTTATTCTTTTGGTATGAGAAGGCCTAGTTTCCTTATAAAAAATGGATTTCTTGCTTGGTTGACAAGTCTTTCACTTCTTATAAATAGGGACTCAGAACCGTATTCTAAACAAAAACCTCTTTACATACTTTAAGCACATATTGACTAATTGATTGATTTATGTCATACACCGGGAGCACCTTGGTGCCTTTTTTGTAGGTCGGTCTCTCCAAAGTCGAGCTGCACATCAGATTAGATGGCGTTCGCTAACTACATGAAGAGGTCAGATGCCGCCCGATCTAAGTCTTGAGGTATCCAAATTTCTTAGACCCGTATCTAGTTAATAAGATGAGATATGCGTTGCCCTCTTTTCCCCTTAATTGAGATTTGTTGCATTGGGTTTCCTCTTAAGGGTTTTAATGAGGAAACATTACAGATATATTCGAAGACTAATGTGATTTTTTTCCTCCACTCTAATTTTTCCCCATCCGGTCTTTCCTTAGAAGATTTTGAAGAGGCATATTCATCATATTATATTGATGTATAATTAAACATCAACACTTGATATAAAAGTCAAATAAAGTTATTAATGATTGAAGCATATTACATTTCAATGTATTTAAGACCTTCGTTGAAATGAGATGGATGACGGATACGAGAACTACTATTGTTTGAAGTCAGGGAGGGGGGGGACATATGCACTTTTCCCCCCTTCAACCAATTTTATTTGTCTCGCAGGAGTTTTTCGGCAAGCTTTTAATAAAGCATCACTTGGACACTCAAAATATGATAAGTTGTATTTGCATTTTTTTTTCTCAGTTTAGTAGGTTCTCTCCTACTGAGTTTTTCCCAAAAAAGGTTTGATTGGACAATTATTGTATGCATGATCATTCAATGGGAGTGTTGTAAATAATCACGTATTTAGTGACTGATTAACATACACTTGCAATCCTAGTTTTATACTTAGTTTATATGTCTTTCATAATAAGATAACTCATTATTATTCTTTTCTCTCTCTCTCACACACACACACACACACACACACACACACACACACACACACACATATATATATATATATATATATATCCTCTCTAGTTTGTAACATTACAAAAATTGTTATGAAACATTTTAAAATTGTTATCATAAGTTTTATGCAACACCTGTCAGGCTCCATTTGGTGGCGGAGGACATAGAAACTAAAACACCCATCCCCAATTGAAACCAAGACCCAAATGTAATCACTATGAATACAAATTCAATTTCCCGACTGTTGAACAACTAGAGTCCACCCTAAATTGCTATAAACCCATTCGCTGGTGTTGGCTCAAATTAACTATAAAGTCTCAAATCCCAAGCTAAAAAGTCAAGAGAACCACCAAAACCCTGTAACACTTGGGAATCCGATAACACTTAGGTCAAGTTATCTCTTGCCAAGTTGTTGTTATCATTTTCGGTCTCCACCATCACAGCTTTTTCATTGCAGGAGTATGAATATGTGTGATTGTCGGTGTGGTGGATGATTGGCAGGTGTTGTGATGAGAGAGAAAAGGGAAACTTACGAGTTTCATTCAATTTGTTTCTAAAATTTGAAGATTAGGGTTCAAATCAGGGATTTTAAATTATATCATGAAATTTCAGAAGGGAAGTAGCATAACTAGATCTAAGCAAGTCAAGGGTAGAATTAGTTGTGAAGCAAAAATGCCCTCAAAACACAGATGAGATATCTGGATGATTGGCAAGCGTTGTGATGAGAGAGAAAAGGGGAATTTACGAGTTTCTTTCAATTTGTTTCTAAAACTTGAAGATTAGAGTTCAAATCAGGGATTTTAAATTATATCATGAAACTTCAGAAGGGAAGTAGCATAACTAAATCTAATCAAGTCAAGGGTAGAATTAGTTGTGAAGCGAAAATGCCCTCAAAACACAGATGAGATATCCCAAAATCACTAAATTCTTTGATTTAAGGTGTAATTTAGAAACATTGCATAGTTCATATGGTTTTTTGTCATAAAAACTAGTTGATAGGATAAATTATGAAAATCTCATTAATTTGAACGATAAAAGGTTTTTCCCCAAAAGATGTATTTGGTTAAACTAAAGGAAACACGAGTAACTGTAGCATCGATTGAAGTATTAAATATAACTTGTAGTAACATTTTATGACTATCAGAAAACATTTTCCAGCCATTATCTAATGTCATTTTTATTGTAACGTGAGACCAATTTCACTGCAAGACAATTATGCTTGCTATACTTTTTGATAAAAAAATTGTAATATTTAACACATTTTTTGTTATGAGTTAAAATTCCTAAGTTTTTTTTTTTTTTTTGTACAGAGTCGACCAACTCATTTATGGAATGAGTGATCCCGCTTTTTATCATGGTGATGCTAATCTTTTCATATGATATAGACTCTTCACATTTTTCACAAAGCACGTGACTTAAGCTTTTTATTTGAAAATGGTTAGCTTGGCTCGTCGATGTAATGTTAAAAAGGTAGTTCTTAGATGTAATGTTAAAGGAGAAATATAGAATAAACTTGACGGCCACATGGACTAATACACTTGTATGTATATATAATTTTTCATGGATTGTTATATATAACTCGAATGATAAAATAGCCAAAAAATAAATAATATAAATGAGTAAATGTATCATACATACAAGTATACAACTATTTGTCTTACCCGTATATAAATAAATAAAGTATCGATTGACACCACTTATGACCCATCACGATTTATGACAACACTATTATAGTAAGAGTTAATTCAATGCAGTGGTGGCAGGGCCGGCCCTCAATATAGGCCTAGAGGGCCTGGGCCTAGGGCCCCCAATCTTGAGGGGCCCAAATTCAAGTAAATAATATATATATATATATATATAATAATGATTTAAAATATTAAAATGTGAAATTTTATCTTTTCTTTTATCCTCTTTCGTGAAAGTTGAAATCTTGATTAGTTAAATTGCATTTTCATCTTTTGAAATTTGATTCTTCATGTTTTTTATTTCAATTTCAGATATTTTTAATCTTAGTTGTTTCAATTTCTTTTTGTAATTTATACTTTTAAAACATTATAATAAATTTAATAATTGAAATTAGTAGTTAACACTAATAAGATTATATTATGTGATTTATTTTTATTTAAATATATAAACARTTAAATAATCTTGTCATTTGTTATATATAAGCTCTAATAATTCTTTATAAAGAGATGTGTTTAGTCACATTTTACTTAAAAAAATACGAGAAAATTGATATTTGAGTAAGATAATTTTCGAGTTCATAGAGAAATTATGCTATATTGCCAAATATTCTTATCGGCTTTATTTATGAAAGTGCCGAATTTCTTTTCTTTCTTTTTGTAAATTAAATTTAAATTGGACCCCGATTATAATTTCGCCTAGAGCCTCTCGAAAGTCAGGGCCGGCCCTGAGTGGTGGAATGCCGAATAAACTTTTTATAGAAGTCTAGGTTCAAATCCTCTTGCCCACAAGATATTCTCATCAAGATTGTAAGCGAGTTGTCTATAAAGAAGATTTTCTTTGTCTATAAATAAGATTTTCCTTTTTTAGCATTGACGACAAAAATATACTAACTATATATAATAGAATTATTTTATATGACACATATTATAGTTTTATTTATTGTTTTATGTTGTCTCAAATTTGTATTAGAAAAAAGGGGATAATTTCATTTTTACTACATTATGTTGGTCACTTTTCATAAAAGGTACGTGATGTTGGCCATCATCAAATCACATCTTCTAAGTTGGCAAATTCATCAAATAAGGTCCATTTTTATCACTTTCGGGCCCAAATGCTGACGTGGCATGATTATATAATTTCTTATCATTTCTCATTTAATTTTAAATATTAAATGGAGGGAAAAAGTCATTTTTGCCCTTCCCATTTAGTTTTTTTCCCTTTCTTTCTTTCTTTCTAAAAAATATTGTTCTTGTTTTTTTTCTTTTTATGTATAACTAAAAATATTTTTTAACACAATTTCTTAATGCAAGTATTATAGAAATATATTCAAATATATATAAAATATATTGCGTTCAACTTAATTAAATGTAAAATATTTTTAAAATTGATATAAATATTATTTTTAAAACTAATAAAATATTATAATAATTCATCCCAGAATTACCCAAAACATTTCTTATCATATGCCACGGCCTACAGCACAGGTGCTTGGTTTCACTCCTTTTCCAGATTCCAATAGACAAAGTGACGTTTCGAAAAAAAAAAAAGAAAAAATAAATACATCATTTGTATGATTGTTCACGTTTTTTCAATGCATTTGCTTAACCAAATGGAACATTTAGTATCTAAGTTTGCCTTTGGTGGTAGAATCATTCACTAGTGCAAAAGAGGCGATTAGAGGCGGTTCAAAACAGCTTTTGGAGACGGTTATGAACCGCCTCTTATATTAGAGACGCTTAAAGTATAAAAAAACCGGGTGGCGGTTCGAACCGCTGCTTAAAATTAACATCGGGTGGCGGTTATTAGCTAAGAACCGCTGCCAAAATAGAAATCGGGCAGCGCTTCGTAACCAAGAAGCGCTGCCAAAACTATTATTGGCAGCGGTTCTTAGCTAAGAAGCGTCACCAATACTTAGTGAGAATAACATCGGTTTCTTTAGGAACCGGTGTTGTTTACACAGAGAACATTAACATCATTTAATATAACCCACCTAAATTCCAAAAAGAATTAAATGTCCATTCTATTTTATCAATCCTCAACCCAAATTATAAATACCAAATAATTGCAATTTAATTCATATTTCATTAAAATTAAAATTAATCAACATCAAATGTTAACAAAAGCATTCAATATACCTAAAAAAATATTTTACATAACAATTTTACAAGAAAATAAACAAAAAACAAAAACACAATTAAACCAACAACGACTTCTCGGATCAAAGCACTTGCTTTATTATGTTAATCCAATTAGAAAAAATGATTAACTACTCAAATTATGAAAAAAATAAAGGAGATAACAAGATCATTATTCGTTTCTATATATTAACAAATATATCCACAGTGCCACACCCTTCCCAGAAAGATTAACAAGATAATTAGCATACTTTTTTCATTTTATCAAACCCTAAAAAAAATTAAAAAATTTTAATTAAAAATAAATAAAATCAACCTTTCCAATAAAAGCTGCAAATCCGCCCAACTTCGATATACAAACAACGACGTTAACAGGGGCGCCACCTGGCGCTTTCTTCAAAGCAGGGGCTTCAGCAAGCGAAACACCAGCGACCGTGGGCACGCAATCGATCAACATTTCTACAAAGAAGACAACGAAAGGGCTTTTCTTAGCTGATCCTCCGTTTACTTTCAAGGACAGAGTATTAAAATCGCCTGCAAAAGTGTCAAATTGTTCGAGTAAGATAATAAATCCATGTAAAAGATTATAAATGGTTTGTCTATGACTGAAATTCCCAAACACCCAGGCAATAGTGATTCGATTAACATTTTCCCTCCATTTAATAACAATTTTAACATCTATCAAATGCAGAGATGAAAAGGCAATCAGATTGATTTTAAAAGCCCATTTAATCTCGAGTGCAATACAGAAAGCCTGGCGGGCTGGAATACATATTTCAATCAGCATACCTAGAAATTTTAAATAAAAAAAATTTGAAAACCGAAAAACCACTTCATGTTTGCCAGGCAAAAATGCGATTAATGCACCTAACGTAATTAAATCACGAACTAAATAGCCCAATGTGGAATTGCAACGTAAAGATCATCCAAGAAAGCCGTTTAACTCGTTCAGGATTAGAAACGATCCTAATAAAAGTCTGAGAAACAGAGAGAAACTCAAATCAATAGATCAAAATAAATCAAAAATCCAAAAGCTTATTTAAACTATAAACAATTGAGCATATAGAGGCAACCAAAAATTACAAAGCAAGACTCCATTCATCAAAACGAACTAGTGTGTAAACCCTAAACCATCCATCAATGTTGTAACACTTATTTCCATATACAGAGCAACCAAAAAGGGCATACAGATGGATTTTAAAAGGAAAAAAAATGAAATTGCTCAAAAGCCTTTAACAATATTCATTTATTTTTTAACAACATTCTGTGATGAATAAGAATAAAATTATAATGACATTAGCTGAAAAGCAGCAGTTTCAATATATAACACTCAATGAAAAATGAAACCTTGAAGTGCATAAATCAATATACAATCAACCTAATCATTTACATTGAAGAAGAAGAAGAAATTGGTGAGAGAATCTCATACCTTCAATTGTAGCGCAACACAACCCCGATAACATCTATGGATCTAAAAGTTAAAAATTATGAATAAATCAATGCGAATCTAGATAAAATAAATACAAAAACTAAGGTGTCGCTAATATGTAGATCTAAATACAAATAGTTTCAAATAAACCTACGAAGAATTGTTATTGGGCTGTTATTTGGTCCCAATTCTTAAMAGTCAAGGAAAAAATACAATTAMGTAGCTGAAAAAACTACTCGTCCGATTCTTCTGGCAAAACAAGTTGAAGGAGACAATTGATGGCAGCATAATCGACATAAATATTGATGACAACAATTTAGAGGATAAAGTATTGGTTTAGTGAGAACCAAAAAACAGTGAAATATGGTTCTGAGAACTTTTCTGTGTGTGTGTTTAAAATGAATTAAACCTACCTTTTTTTCACAACATTATTCAAAATTCTTTTAAATAACAATCAAAGAAATCGACAGAAATTAGAAAACCACTTACGATGGTTAGGTGCTGAGGCATAACGCTCTATGATCTCAACCTCTCTCCTCAGTATCCTCAGTATTCTCAGTTTTTTCAAAGCTCCATCTTAGATATCGACTTGTAAACAAATTTCTCAATCCTCTCAACATCGACGCGCAAAAGCATGGGCATAAAAACAAAAGCAGTCGATGAATAATATAACATATCCAAGAAAATACATAAAGAATAAGATCGAACAAATACTAAATAGAAAACTGAACAGAATGAAGAAGACGCAGATAAAATATACAAACTGAAAAAATCGAAAACAAATACTTGAGGCTGTTGAAAAATATTTTTCAAAACCAAAATACACGCAATCGAAATATGCGACTAATATACGAACTGCTCGATACAAGTGAAAATTGAAAAGTGAGATTGAAAACCCAAAATACACGTAAGTTTGAAATATTAAAATTAAATCATAAACAATTTGGAAAACTTAACCGTGCACATTAACCCAAAACCTATGCAAACAAAAACATTAATTATATGGATTTAAAGTATAAAACCCCGATTGATTAAGAAGCAATTCAGAAAACAGGACACAAATTGAGAGATTATTTCATAAACAATAAATTTCAAAATCAAATATCCCTCAAAATTGAGATATCTATTAACAATAATCATATGGGTAAGAACATATAATTTTTTGAAAAATAAATAAATAAAAAGAGTCAGCCAACAACAAATTTAAATTGCAGGCACAAAAAAGGAAATTTACAAGAACTGCAAAAAAGAAATAAAGAAAGAAAGAAATCAAAGCCTGATTAGATCGGAGAATATTAAGTAAGGCACCTTTAAATCAATTTTGAAATAATGAAGAAATCAAGGCACAAAAATACACCAAAAGAAATAAACGTACCTTTTTTCTAACAAATCTAAACAATAAATTTCAAAATCAAATATCCCAAAACATTGATCCCTATAGCAGATCTGAATTGCTTGAAAAGAAATTGCGAAAATCAATTATGTGCCATAAGATAACAATTGCAAATAGATAGACAAATAATACAAGAAATTTGCAAAATAGATATTCAAATAAAATTGATTATAAGAATCGAATATCACAATAAAATTGTAAACATATCGACTCAAGCTCTCCCTATAGTTCAAAAATGAAAAACTCCCCGGCACCGAGCCCTCGACATTGAAAAAGTCCTCAGTCTCCATGTTCTCAAGATTCAACACAATCATATTTGGATCTACAGAAGAATGAGCGCTAGTGGATACGGGGAGGGAGCAGGCGAAGCGTTTCGTTCGTAATGGGGGTGAAGAAAACTGGTCGTAGGCCGAGTGAATTTGGGGAAGATTATAAGCGACGGTTGTGTTTTTGAAAGCGTGTCTAAAACCAGCCATTTATTATTGGCAGCGCTTGTACAAATAATCGCTGCCCGATTTCAGTATTGGTGGCGGTTATATTATAGAACCGCCACCCGGGTTTATTTTTAGCATCGTTTTGAAATGAAATCGCCTCTTATAGTACTATTAGTGGCACTTGGTATTCAACAAGCGCCACCCGAATGAAATTTTTAATTTTTTTATTTTCATAAGCAGCGGTTCTTTGCTAATAAGCGCTGCCTTTTCACTTTTTGCAGCAGTTCCTCTTTGAACCGCCACTTATGAAGCGCCACCAATAACTTTTTTCCACTAGTGATTAAACAAGAAAAAACTAATAAATAAATCTGGTTGATTATAAACTAATAAATAAAAGTTTTTTTTAAAAGAAATTAATAGAAAAGTATATTTGATGAGATACCAAACCCTAGCTCAAACGCCCTCCCTCCCTCTCCATCTTCCATCCTCAACAAGCTCTCTAACCATGGTTTGTCGGAATCCTCACATTTTTCCCTTGTGTTTGTTTGTTCGAAGTTTTGTGGGATTTTGGTTCTCCACGGCCAGATCTACTGTCTTCTCTACCCCCATGTTCCTTTTCCAATTTTCTTTCGCTAGAGTAGACGACGCGGGAGGGTGGATTTTCCAATTTTGACCTTTTGGCTACAAGGATCTTCTCCGCCATCGTTTTCTTCATCCTTTTATTTTCTCGATCTGCTTCTTGTGTGGGGGATCCGGATGAAATGGGGAAGCTTGCTAGGTGGAGTTATTGATGTAGTGTTTTATTAAACTTTTTTTTTAATTTTTATTTATTAATATAATGTACCAGGTCTATTTTTTATATATATTTCTATAATACTTGCATTAATAAATTGTGTTAAAAATATTTTTAGTTGTACATAAAAAGCAAAAAACAAGAACAATATTTTAAAGAAAGAAAGAAATGAAAAAAGAAACTAAATGAGAAGGGCAAAAATGATATTTTTCATGCACTTAATATTTAAAATTAAATGAGAAATGATAATAAATTATATAATCATGCCACGTCAGCATTTGGGCCCGAAAGTGATAAAAATGGACCTTATTTGATGAATTTGCCAATTTAGAAGATGTGATTTGATGCTGGCCAACATCACGTACATTTTGTGGAAAGTGACCAACATAATGTACCAAAAATGAAATTACCCCTAGAAAAAAGTGTCAACTCTACATTTCGCCTCAAACTAATAAGTTGATACGAATTGATCCACATGAAATCCAATGCAAACGACTTCATACTACAAGAAAATAGCTAACTGCAAACGATTTCATACTACAAGAAAATAGCTAGATTCCAACGGAAGAAATCTATTGGAATGTAGATACATCTCCGTTCCAGTTCCAATGGATTTTCCATCGAAATATGTATTGTTGGAAAAACACATATATAATTATACGCTTGTTTTATGACAATTACTCTTAACCTTATATAAATCAAAACTACCACATATTCTTTTCATAAATAAATTAAAAATTCTAAATAACTATTTAATAAATTATAATACACAAAAAATAAATAATAAATAAATAAAAASYAAAATATAAAATTTATAATATAATACTAAATAAAACTCAAAACATAAAATCATAAAGAATATGTAACACCCATAAACTCAATGCATATATTTATTTTTATTTTATCATCGTGTATTAAAAATATAATCTTAGTTCCAAGATTGTCTCCATAAATTATTTTTTACTGTTAGTTTTAAATTGATTTAAGAAATTCCATTTAATATGATTTCTAAATTAATTGTTAATTCTATTATATACCTAACTTTTAAAGACTATTAAATTTTAATCGTATTCTATATAAATTATCATAAATTATTTTAAAATCTTATTATAATCAAATTAATAAATTTTAGTTTTAAAATAATTTCGATTTCTAAAATTATTATAATTTATTTATATTATAGTTATTTTAATAATTTAAAGTACTATTGGGTCGTTCATGGAATTATTCGGTTTAAAACTTAAGTCGTCTATTAAATCGATTATTTTTCGGACTTGAAAGCGAAACTCAATGACCAGCCCGAATTCTCCGAGACTCCACCCTAACTTTCCCAAACCAACATCAATTTTCACAAATCTATGCTACACGGCCGCAAGCAACAGGTAACAATAAGAATTCTTTTCAAGGAACCGATTCCAACTATTCGACCCTGCGAACAACACAAGTCGCCAAATCTGTTTTCCAGGCCCGAACAACTACGCCAACCATCAATTTTCCAAAACTAAACCAAAATTCACAAAAAAAAAAGAAAAACCGTCCATTATTTCCGACGCCATCGCTGCCGATCCGCCGGTGCTGCGCCGATCGCCAATTGCCGATTGCTGCTGCGCTGTTTTTTTTTTTTTTTTCTTGATTTTGGGAGAAAGAAAGAACAGAACGGGAATGAAGGCTTAAGGCTGGGTCCTCTTGTTTTATACCCAGCCAGTTTCCAGAATTCCGAATTGACCCCAAAACTTCAGCCATCCTTTTGATTAAACCCACAGCTTACCAATAAGCCTAAATTCAGCCCTCCAAATTATTTAACCCTCGATTCAGCCCCAAAAACTTTCGGTTTTTGTTTTTTTTTTTTTTTTGTGAATTTTGGTTTAGTTTTGGAAAATTGATGGTTGGCGTAGTTGTTCGGGCCTGGAAAACAGATTTGGCGACTTGTGTTGTTCGCAGGGTCGAATAGTTGGAATCGGTTCCTTGAAAAGAATTCTTTATTGTTTACCTGTTGCTTGCGGCCGTGTAGCATAGATTTGTGAAAAATTGATGTTGGTTTGGGAAAGTTAGGGTGGAGTCTCGGAGAATTCGGGCTGGTCATTGAGTTTCGCTTTCAAGTCCGAAAAATAATCGATTTAATAGACGACTTAAGTTTTAAACCGAATAATTCCATGAACGACCCAATAGTACTTTAAATTATTAAAATAACTATAATATAAATAAATTATAATAATTTTTAGAAATCGAAATTATTTTAAACTAAAATTTATTAATTTGATTATAATAAGATTTTAAAATAATTTATGATAATTTATATAGAATACGATTAAAATTTAATAGTCTTTAAAAGTTAGGTATATAATAGAATTAACAATTAATTTAGAAATCATATTAAATGGAATTTCTTAAATCAATTTAAAACTAAAAGTAAAAAATAATTTATGGACGACAATCTTGGAACTAAGATTATATTTTTAATACACGATGATAAAATAAAAATAAATATATGCATTGAGTTTATGGGTGTTACATATTCTTTATGATTTTATGTTTTGAGTTTTATTTAGTATTATATTATAAATTTTATATTTTACTTTTTATTTATTTATTATTTATTTTTGTGTATTATAATTTATTAAATAGTTATTTAGAGTTTTAATTTATTTATGAAAAGAATATGTGGTAGTTTTGATTTATATAAGGTTAAGAGTAATTGTCTATAAAACAAGCGTATAATTATATATGTGTTTTTCCAACAATACATATTTCGATGGAAAATCCATTGGAACTGGAACGGAGATGTATCTACATTCCAATAGATTTCTTCCGTTGGAATCTAGCTATTTTCTTGTAGTATGAAATCGTTTGCCAGTTAGCTATTTTCTTGTAGTATGAAGTCGTTTGCATTGGATTTCATGTGGATCAATTCGTATCAACTTATTAGTTTGAGGCGAAATGTAGAGTTGACACTTTTTTTCTAGGGGTAATTTCATTTTTGGTACATTATGTTGGTCACTTCCACAAAATGTACGTGATGTTGGCCAGCATCAAATCACATCTTCTAAATTGGCAAATTCATCAAATAAGGTCCATTTTTATCACTTTCGGGCCCAAATGCTGACGTGGCATGATTATATAATTTATTATCATTTCTCATTTAATTTTAAATATTAAGTGCATGAAAAATATCATTTTTGCCCTTCTCATTTAGTTTCTTTTTTCATTTCTTTCTTTCTTTAAAATATTGTTCTTGTTTTTGCTTTTTATGTACAACTAA
>BMAC01000102.1:535542-548852 GCA_014905375.1 Phtheirospermum japonicum | reverse complement strand
GTTTTGCCGTAGCCGCCTACCGCTTCGTCGCCGGAGCTCCAGCCGCATCGCTCCTCCGCCGTGCCATGAGGTGACGAAAGCTGTTCATGAAATGTATATATGTGTGTTGTGTATAATATATATATATATATATATATATATATATATATATATATATATATATATATATTATATATATGATATATATGTGTGCTATGTATGATATGCATATATATAGAAGATGCATGCATGATGTATATGATATAATATGTATATACATATATGGTTAAAGTTGCATGCATGCTGATGTAGTGTATATATTTATATGTATATTGTTATAGTTGCATGCTGTGTGGTGTGTGTATATATATATATATATATATTATATATATATATATATATATATATATATATATATATATTTTTAATTATTGTTTATCATTATTTAACCATCATGATGTGTGTGTGTGTATGTGATTGGGTATGGTTGATTTAGAATTATCAATTTATTCGTGTTATAGTTAATTTGTGTTTGCAAGGAGGTTATGAGTTGGAAATTTTATGTAATATGTTATTTATTCACCGCATCCCTAATTTATTTACATAGTACTTGTTAAATTAGTTAATTTATGACCCAAAACTCACAGATTATAATGTGGATTTTGCAATATGTTAGCCATGCACAAATTATTCACTTGGGCTTACAATCAGACACTCTGACCTCAAACATGCTGATAAACCTCTACTCAAAATGTGGCCTTGTGGATTACGCTCGCAAGGTGTTCGATGAAATGCGTCTGAGAAGTGTGGTTTCTTGGAACATTGTTATTGGCGCGCACAGTCGAAATGGGGATGGGTTAGGAGCTCTTAAACTCTTTGGTCGGATGCTAAGAGAAGGGTTCGAGTTCAGCGAGTTCGCTTTGTCGAGAGCGTGCTCTGTGCCTGTGTATCCAAGTGTTTGTCATTCGAGAGTAAACAATTGCATGCTTTTGCAATCAAGACGTGTATGGAGTCGAACACATTTGTGGGGACCGCATTGCTCGACGTTAAGCTAAGTATAATTTTGTCGATGATGCTTTACAGGTTTTTGGGTCCATGCGTGAAAGAGCGACGTAACTTGGAGCTCAATGATTGCTGGATTTGTCTAAAACAATCTTTATGAAGAGGCTTTGAGTTTGTTCCTTTGGGAAAGAAGGTCAAATGTGGAGACTAACATGTTCATCCTTCGATTCTTAGTGCTTGTGCTACCTTGGCCACTTTAATACTCGGGAAACAAATGTACAGGTTGGTGTATAAAACCAATTTCGGTAAAAACGAATATACTTCTTCGTCTCTTGTCGATCTTTACGCGAAATGTGGTAGCATAAAACAATCTTACGCAGTTTTTTCTAACATAGACGAGAAAAACATCGTTCTTTGGAACACGATGATATCTGGGTTTGCTCGGCGTGCAAGGCCTTTAGAGGCCATGATACTATTCGAGAAAATATAGTAGACGTTTATGTCACCGAACGAGGTAACTTACATTTCTGTTTTATCCACTTACGCTCACATGGGTTTATCAAAAAATGGCCATTCCTATTCTTATTATAAATGATTTTTTATTTTTTATTTGATAGTGTACCTAAATCTTTTTTTTATATGTTTATGTGGCTGTAGCATGGTGGAAGACGCATATTGAGGGCCAAGTATTGTGCAACAATTCTCTAGAGCAATGCCAACGACATGAAGAAACAATTGGAGAAAGATGTCATTGAGTTTTCAAATTCTAGGAAGGGAACAAAGAAATGATGTCCAAGTCTTTCAAGATGCCAATGGGTGGATTTTTTTTTGGAAGGGATATTTATATTTTGATTAATATGTATCTGTTTTCTGTTAGGAGGTATTGGAGTTTATACTCAGATGTACTAGTATGTGTGTGAACTTAGTTATCTTAGACTCTTAGTTAGTTGTTACTGAAATGCTAATGCAGTTGCTAATTTTATATTAATGTTGCTGTGTGTTGAACTATTGTACTCTTTTTCTTTTTTTTTTGAGATTTTTGAAGTATGCACTAGTAGTAAAGTTTCTCCAAAAGGAAGTTATTTGTATTGGTTTTCTTATATTAAGGTATTAGTTTTTTGATAAAAAGTATCGGTGTTTCAAAAATGAAAAGTATTATTTTGTTTGTGAAATATGAAGCACAAACACATTAGATTAGGACATTTTTAGTCCCCATTTTTTGTAAATCCTTGAAAAAATGTTTTGTATTGGGTTTTGTAAAACAATGTATTGGTTTATGTGCTATAATGTATTGCGTTTTTGTAATAAATGTACGGTTCTTGTTATGNGCTATAATGTATTGAGTTTTTGTAACAAATGTACGGTTTTTGTTGTGCCATCTCAAAAGTTTTCCTATAATTAAGTAGTTGTTTATGTATTATAAGTTAAGAATCTTTTTTACAATAAGATGTGTTGAGTTTGTTATACAATGTATTTTATTTTTCCGAACACACTGCAAATATATAAACCAATACGATTGAACAGAAAGCCAATACGCTTGAATACAAAAACCAATACACTTATCAAATATAAGCAGGAAATACCATAAAACATGAAAAAAAAATACCAATTTACACCAGTCAATGTGAATACATCATGCTTATTTAATCTTGCTCTCAACGACGTTTTACAACCAGTTCTTGTTATGATTATGTTTTGTCAAACAGGAGGTGCTGGATCACTTAATTCCTTGAGAGGAACACATATAATTCTTTTCAATTATTATCTTATCATCGTTCACCCTTATTGTTGTTTTCCGAACACTAAAACCGAATTGACGTGCTTGGCCACAATACAACTAATATATGTTTTCAAAATTCTTCGTTTTTACACCAATAAGAGAACCACATAAATTTGTGGTATCACCTAAATACCAAAAATAGAAATTATCAGAATGTAAAACGAATATTATTTAGAAATAATATCATGCAATCTGAATAAATTCTTACCTTCATCATTCAACAAGATATTATTTATCGATTCATTATCAATGTTACTTCCACCTTCTTCATCACTAGAATCATGAATTATCACAGCCCGTGAATTGAATAATAAAATTAATCCCCCAAAAAGCAAATATCATGCAATCAGAATAATTTCTTACCTTCATCATTCAACAAGATATTATTTATCGATTCATTATCAATGTTACTTCCACCTTCTTCATCACTAAAAATCCTGAATTATCACATCTCTTGAATTGAATAACAAAATTAATTCAAAAAAACAAACAAACATATATCATGCAATCACAATAACATTATATCGAACCTTAAAACCAATATATTATCGACTAATCACTCATAGATTAAGACAGGCCCCGACGATGCTTTACTTTGAAAGTTCCAACTTCATACAGCAACAAAAATACACATACATTCATTGCAGTAAGGAGACTAATACATCACACCTCCAAAACATACTAGTTTAATCACTCATAGTTCAAGAACGGGGCCATGATATTTTTACTGTAAAAGTTATGTCATTAACAACAACTAAAACAAATACCATGCAACCAAAAAACCAATACATCACGTTCCAAAAATCAATACAATAATGGAATAATAACTCATAATTTCAGACAAGACTACTGATGTTTTACTGTGAATATTTCGACATAACAAAACAACAAAACCAAGTAACATGCAGTCAGAAGACCAATACATCATAGTTTTGAAACCAATACATCATAACTCTAAGACCAATACTATATTACCTTCGCCTACATTGGATTTTTCGCCCATGTATAGTCCCAAATCACCCATCTCTCCTTCAATTTCCTTTCGTAGTTTATAAAATAGGCCAAAACCTGCAAACAATTACCCCGAAATTTCCACAATTAGGTCGAAATCAAATTGATACAATTAGGTCAAGATCAAATTGAATGTTGAAAAAGTTATTTACCTGGTACTGCGATTTTTCCACGATGAGGAGAAGGCCGACGACGACGGTTTTTCTACAGATACGAAGAGAAACAGCCGATGAAAATGGAGAAGTTGCGTGTGGTGGGAAGAGACATGACCAAATTTTTGCAGAATTGGAGATGGAGATGCTGTAGATGTGACCAAACTTTTGCAGAATTGAAGATGGAGATGCATAGAGAGAGAAAGACACGGACCAAAATTTCTGTTGGGAGCCGATGGAGATGGTTGGAGACGGAGATGCGCCGATGGAGATGGTTGGAGATGGAGATTCGTGCGATGGAGATGGTTGGAGCAGATTCGGCGCGATGGAGACGGTGTGGAGTAGATTCAACGCGATGGAGAGGGAGGTGGAAACAGGCCATGTTTTATGAAGAAAAAAATCGTATAAATATACATATTAAATTGGATCCGGGTTTAACCCGATCTAACGGGAGAGACCGTTAATATGGACTAACAAGGCAGGTGTATCACTATAAATTTTTTAATAATATACTACTAAATTTAATTTTAAAAACAGTACTTAATCCTAATTTAGTTAAGCGACGCTAATAAAAATTCAAACCCAACTCCATACCAAGCTTTCTACAAAAGAGAGAAGCAAAAACAGAACAAAAGAAAAGGAATTGAAAATATATAAACAATTAATCATGATTACTCGTATGTATTTTTAAACACATACGAGTAATCATGATTAATTGTTTATATACTTTTAATTCTTTTTCTTTTTTATTTTTCTTCCTTTATAAAAGAAGTTTTCCTTCTGCTTCTTCTTTTTTTAAACTGCATGTGTCTTGTTCTTGTAACCTTGTTTGTTGATTTTCTTATAATGTTTCACATGTTCTATAAAAAGGGCTTGTAATGACCTTTCACCAAAAAAGAAAAATATACAAAAAAATCATAGGGTGTGGTTAGGATTTAGAAAATTATGGAGATGACTATAATAAGTCAGAAAACTGCTCATCTCCTCCTACAAACAGAAAAGCAGAATAAGTGGATGTAGCTTGACCCATGTGCACAAAAAAGAATGAAATTACAATCAAAACAGAGGTATATCTCTATCAAATCATAACAAATCATATAATAGATCTAGGTATTCGTCTATTCTACAATAAATGAAATGTACATGTGTGTGCATGCAGTAATCGGTTTAAATTTGATCTTTCTGATATATAAAATATTCGCAAGGTTTTCGAAAAACATCCCTTCTAAATAAAAACTTCAAGTGATAAAAGTTTACGATATATTTGAGAGAATAGAGTTTAAATGATAAAGAATTTACAAAAACATCAAGAAACTGGCCATTTTCTTTTCTCTGCTAAAAATGTGTGTATGTGAAAGAATGTGATCAAAGACTTGGCATTGAAACTTATATTTATAGGATTAGAATGGGGGAAATAGATTCAAGCCCTGCCCCATACCATAATTTTTCCCAAAAGCAAAGGGCAAATGTGGCACATGTTTGGATAGTTTTATTAAAATATATAGATGACACATATTAATCAAGTAGAATTCTGATTGGATGGTCATATTCGATTTTCTTCTTGGATTAATGAGCCAGCCACCGTTTTGTGCCCTAGAAAGTCATAATGGTTGAGCTCATAACTTGTGTCATAGTTAAGTTTGAAACTTAGATACTACATCACCATGTAATTGAATAATTAAATATCCATGTGCATGGCAAAGTCATGTCGGTTGAGACGAGGGTGTATACTTATGCATTGAGTGTACAACGTATGATACACTTGATTTTTTAAATGATAAAATTCGATATTTTAATGATAAATATATATGTTTATGTGGTAAATATAATTTTTTTTAATTATATTTTATCATAAATCACATCAACACACACAACAGTTATATTTATCAAACATACGTAATTTTCATATTCATATATCTGAATAAATATATTTATCACGCATAATATACATATATACAATTTTCACTAATCTCATAAAATATTTAATACATAACCTACACATTTATCACATACAATATCTATATTAATAAATAAAATACATATATATTTATCACACGAAATATTTATATTCATCACATATAATTTTCAAGACAATCATATTCATCACATGCAAAAAAAATTCAATACTCATCACGCATAACATTCATTCATCACACATAACATATATATGTATCACAGAGAATATCCATATTCATCATACATAAAATTTAAAACATTAATCGTAAGCAGTTGGTTAAACCGTATGAATTTAAAAAAAAAAATCAACAGAAAAAAACTGTGAACCAGCGGTTTGAAACTGTCGATTAAAACCACCGGTTAAACCAGTGGCAAACGAATGTTCGAAATCAACGGCTGTGATTATAGAGCCATTGATGATCAACGGTAACGAAAACTAGTCGTTGGGACCAAACCGACGGTTACTAAGCCTGTTTATTTTTTTTATTTCTACACCTATAAACACTACTCTCTCCGACACTATTTTTAAGACCAATTTATCTCTAATCTTCTTCTTCTTCTTCTCTTATATTTCCAAGGTTTAAGTTTACAAATTACGATTTAAGTTGTAAAAATACTATCAAGTATCAAGTCTTGACTCTTGTTTCTAAAGTTCTATAATCTATTCATTCTCTCTAATTTCTATAAAAATAAAAATCTCATATTATTATGGAAAGCCATCTTACTAGAAGAAGGAGTGGTCGTAGAAGAGTCTCACCTCTACAAGGTCGAGGTCGATCAATTGGACCCTTGGTTTCTAGCGATTATGTTTTCGATATTCTAATGTGGCAAGCAGTTGAGTAATTATACAATTTCATCGACTTTGGTGTTGTCCAACCGGGCCGACCCGCTCAATCTTGATGATGATGTCGATGTAGACAAATATGGAGGCGGTACTACGCCTCCACCGCCACATAAAATACTCATCTTCTAGGCCACTCAAATACTCTATTTTCACTCTCCATCTCAAAAAAGTGAAGACTGGTGGTGAAACTCGTGCCAGATTTAATTATTGTGAAAAGTACTACGCCTTCGATGGTACTAATATCAGCTACGGGACGATGAGGACATATGTGATGAAGAAGGATCCCGATAATATGGGCGTTGAGAGCTCACAAACACTAAACTTCACGCCTTCATCTACCATTGGGGGTCAAGAAGGTACGAATTCCTTATTTCAATATACCAAATAAAACATAGAAGAAATCTTTCAAAATTTATATCTGTTATGGGTCTTCTTTATAATTTTATAGATAATATTTTTTATGAAGATTTTACTAGTCTTACTTTTTGATTCTTTAAGTACTAATTTTTCGCGTAATAATGTTACTCGTGATCTTAGAAAGGTTGTTGGTGAGTCTACTTTGTGTGAGTAATTTGCTAAAACTTGTCACATAAAATCTCGATATGTTTGGATATTTGGATGGATCTATTCATGAAAATCATTACATGAGAATTATATGTCGTTATATTGGTTTCATGATTTTTGGACTTTGCAAAACTGTTTAATTGTTTATAGAGAGTTTAATAGTGAGCATACCATTGTTAATATTTTTTGCAAAAAAAATAAAAAAATAATACTATCTTATCAGAGTATGGTTTAGTTAACTAAATATTACCAATTTCATTTGATAATTCAACTGCTAATGCGGCTAGTTCAGATTCTCACAAAGCATTTTGTCAACCTTTTATTGGTGGATTTTTTTTATATATTAGATGTCTTTGTCATATTTTTAGTTTATGCGTTGAATATGGTTTTGCAGTCTTGAAAAGTGAAATTATTCTGATTAGGAGGTCAATGTATTAAAATTTTAAAACAGCCTCATGTGGGCAAATAGTGGCACAAATATTACAAATCAATGGCTTGCATTGCCAAAAAAATTCTATTGACTCTACTTATAAACTGTTAAATGATTCTTATAAATATAGAGATTCATTGTGTGCTTTCTTTTAGTACCCATACTTCCAAGTTAATTTTATTTCTCCATATGTGAGATGATTGCACGAATTTGATGCGCTTTTAGAATTATTAAACAGCACAATCGTGACTTTATCCGGTATATATAATCCTACCTCTACACTTTTTCTTGATCAATATATTTAACTTGTACTTATTACTACTCCTTTACTCGATTCTCCTGAATTATATGAATGCATTACTAAAATATTGACAAAATGGATAAAGTAATTGTGGATCATTCGGGATTTCTTTTGTTGATGAATTTTTAAATCCAATTTTTTGAGCTAAAGGTTCAGAAAATTTGCTTACGATATAGTATAATGCATTAGGGTATTTTCTAGTGTTCACATTGCTAGACAATATGCATCTTATATTTTTCATGAATATGCCTCAACTTCTACTGGGTTTTAATTCTTCCCCTTTCCCTTCCATTTTCCCTTCCTCTTCTCTTTCCCCTTATATGAGTTTCAATGTTCGTACTAGTAGTAGTACTTCTAATGTAGGACCTTTTTTTATTCTGACATCATTCCTTCATCAATAGTTTCTGGATAGATAAGAAGCCTTTGTCCCTTTTCTCGAACGAAGTCACTTCCCCGAAAAGTGTTAGATGAGCGATGATCTAGATTATTGTCTACAAATCTAGAAAATCAATTGTGGCTCATGGATTAGGTTAAAGGTGAGAAATGTAAACAACGAGTTCGATGAGTTTGAAGAGAGTGACCAATATGATACCACCACACTGGGAAGCAATGATGAATGATTGAATAAGGACGCGCCTCCTCCACTCTCTATTTTCCCCCCATGATAAGTTATAAGGTAAGTATAAGAATTACGTGAATTTTGATTCTTCAACAATGATATGTAGACAAGTTAATTCTAATATTTAGAGTAGAATTTTTTAATTTTAATTTTTAATATTAGAATTAAACTCAAGTCATTTTTATTTAAATAACTTTTTTTAATCAAAATACATATAAGTTCTACGTGGGCTTTGATTTCTCAACGATGATACATAGGCAAGTTAATTTTAATATTCAGAATTAAAATTTTTAATTAGATCTTCTAATATTAGAATTAAACTCAAGTTCTTTTTCTTTAAAATCATTTTTAATTATCAAAATACATATAAGAACTAAGTGGGTATTTATTATTCAGCGAAGATACATGAGCAAGTTACTTCCAATATTTAGAGTTGAAATTCTTAATTTTAACTTCTAATATGAGAATTAAATTTTTTTTTCTTTAAAACTGTTTTTTTCATAATACATATAAAACTATTAATTCATTAACGAGGATACACAGACAATTTAATTCCAATATTTAGAGTTAAGATTTTTAATTTTAACTTCTGATATTAGAATTAAACTTAAGTCTTTTCTTTTAAATTATTTAGTTTAAGTCTAATTTTTTTTCCCAAATATTATAATTAAACTCAAGTCTTTTTCCTTTAAAAACTATCTTGTTTAAGTTTCATTTTTATTTGTGATCGTAACCGGAACCGACTTTCATCTTATTCAGTCCCTATTTGATTATATTAGTTACGTCTTGCCACCAATTGTTATACCATGCACCAGATGCACTATAATCACGATACATTTTATTAATAGTTATATCATATAAAAATTATTAGATATATTATGCTAATATATATATATATATATATATATATATATATATATATATATATATATATATATATATATATATATATATATATATATATAATACAAGTTTAACGTTAATATTTATTAACTATTTTTTTATTATTAAATTATTTCTTATTTTAATGTTTACATTAAATTAGTTAATAATTTCATATTTACATACGTAAATAAATTCAAAACTTGTTACATGCTCAACACGTATCTAATTTTTTATTAATTAATTATTATTAAGTATTTTAATATTTTAATTTAATTATATAATAATTCTTACTTACATACTTAGAGAAATCGAAAAGATGTTATATTATCGATCTGTATTATATTGTATTATTAATTATTATTACATAAATTTATATTATATATTTAAATTGAATTTTATAATAATAATTAGTTAGATATTTAAATTATTAAAGTAATTCGTAATTTAACTCTATAATATATTTTAAATTTTAATCTCAGTACAACGTATAGGTGAGATATAGTTGTAATTAAATCGTGGTCTACTTAGTGCACGCCTAGCCGCAGTGTTGGTGTAGACAAATCATGTTGGCGGAGCCTGAGCTAGTAGCTTGCGTCATAAGAAAATGGAATCTCGATCTTATCTCGATCTTTTTCTTTTGACAATCCAAACCATACTGTATATATGTCAACTATTATCATGATAATTGAGATCTCAGGCGAATCAAATCATTCAAATCACATAATGAAACATCACTTTATCATATTAACTCCGATACTTTAAATAAATAAATAGAGGTTATCTTGAAGATGCTATTAAAAAATTGGAAAGAACCCTACTCTAATGTCAGGAGAAAATTGTCTTAATAGGGTGTATTCATTTGGAACTTCACGATACATTTTAAGATTTTTTTCATTATAAGATTTGTATGAATTTTTTTTTTTTTTATAGATTTTATATATTTGTTGGATTTTCTTTTATTTTTATTGATTTTATATATTTGTTGAGAATTTATAAAAGTTTTGTGAAATCTCATGTTTAAGGTTGAGATTTGGTAGTTGGATTTGGTGTATATAATAAACTTAGAAGTTTAGGAAAATCCAGTCAAATTACAAATACAAAGAGTATTTGACTTTTTAAATACCTCATGACAATTTAAGAATTCAAAATATCTCAAATGAATACTTTGAGACTTTTATGGACATTTAATAATTTTTTAGAAATTTCAATTAAATACCTCAAGACTTTTATAAGTTTTAAAATATCTTAATTAAATACACCAGGATTTTAAAAATCTTAAAATATTTTTAAAAGTCATAAATGAATACACCCCCTTAGTTTGAGAATGATGTATCCAAAAAGTAGTCATTAACAATTGGATCCCATCGGATTTGATTGAAATGTCTTCTCGAATTGGTGAATGTGCAAAATAGTATCGGGGCACTCTTGGTGTACGCCGACGCTCCAGTTAAAAGTGCAGAAATCATATAATTGTATGACAATATATAAAATGATTATGGTTTAGAATAAGAATTTTGAACTTACTTTTATAAGAAATAAAATACTTGCACTACAAAAAAAAAAAAAAAAAAGTCGATTACAAACAAAATTATCTATCAGTAGAAAGGAAATTTTCAATTGTAAGATATATGCCTATGGATAGGCGTCATTGTTAACTCGTCACCGATGTCTATTATTGTCGAAGGGCACGCTAGCAATTGGCCTGCCAGGATTCTCCTTAGTCCGTTGGACGTTATATCGGTCAGCATATATAAAGGGAAAAATATTGTGTGGGCAAGTTTCCGACGGGCATCATTACAAAAAAAAAAAAAAAAAAAATCACTAAGGGATATTTTCCTCACTAATGGCCAAATTCTCTCGATATTTAATTTATCAAGGGAATATTTCTCGATAAAACCCTCCCGATAAATTTAACGAGAAATTTGTCCTTGGTAAATTAACGTTCGAATTAGTAATTGATCGAGTAATTCTTAGCACTTTAAGAAATCTTCTCCGCAATAGTACGGAGTAGATTGTAGAGCGGTAAGTTTTTCCGAGTCGTGTCTCTCGAGAATAGATATAATCGGCGGTCGATGTTTTAGTTATTCTCTTGTTAAGCTAAATTACACTAAATCTACACTAAGAAAGCATTAATCATTGGTTTGGGTTTTGAGTTTTACGCCAAAGCTTGAATTTAAAAGTAGACTTTAATTAAAATAATGAAAATGAGGGTTTAGGATGTTCTGTTCCACAATTTGGGGTTGTCAATCCCAAATTATCAATTAAGTGTCGGGGTCGTCAATCCCAAATCTCGTCAATTAAGTGTTGGGCCACATAAGGAGACAAATAGCCAACTTTGTCCAACAAGACGGGGAGTTGTTTCATGAGGCGTGGGAACATTTCAAATCTTTATTGCAAGCTTGCCCCCATCATCACAACTCTCCGGGAATGGTGAATCAACTCTTCAACGAGGGACTTCTAGATTCTTATAAGAATAACGTAGAGGTGGCTGCTGGAGGAGATTTTGGGGATTTGACAGCGACGGCTGCCAAGCAACTATTTGAAAGAATGAGCGAAAAGTCGAGGCAAACAAGCTCTCGACCATGAAAGATAAGGGTTAACGAGACAACTGAGGTGCCAAGTAACGAGACCTTCGAGGTATGTAACCGTTGTGGAGAGCAAGGGCATGCGGGGGATTCATGTACAATGGGTTATCACGAGGATACCGACGCTGAAGCACACGCCATCAAGGACCAATTGCGCAACATAGATCTTCCAACTTATGAGCACAGGCCTCAGCCAAACACCAAGTTTAATGTAAATCGTAACTCTCCTTACTTGAAATGGGGCCCTGAGAATCCACATTACGCTCCAGCACAAAATAAATCAACACAACCTCCACCGAGCAAATCACTACCAGCAGGGCCAACACCTGTTCCTATACAGCCAAATGATCAACTGCTAATTTGGCAACAGAACCAAGTCACCGAGACACTGAGAAATAGGGATGGATTGACCAGTCTGACCACGCAAGTGAATAAGCAAGTAGAGGTCTTGGATGATCTATCTAAGAGCGTGAAGAACTTGGAGAAGATGATGGGGCAAATGGCGACATTCATGGCCAAACACGACAACGAGAAGAGGAAGCTTCCGAGCCAACCCGAGCAAGCTTCCGCGGTTCATATTCTACGAAGTGGGAAGACGATAGATAATAGAGTCGAAGAACTGAACGAAGGGGACACTGATGTTGCAAAGGAGGGGCTGCCCACGAACAATGACCCCAAATCGGTTGACCAAATGCATAAGTCACCGAATCCGTACATCCCTGGGTCGTTAAAAGGGAAGTCCCCGAATCAAGTACCCGCTCCAGTAACAAATGACGATTCCACCGAGCCTCTGAAGGCATCACCAATCACTATTCGAGACAAGGTTCCTTTCCCAAGTCGCCTACGCCCAACAAAAGAGAATAAAAAGTTCATGGAACTTTATAATCTGCTCAAAAATGTCAACATTAATCTTCCTCTGTTAGACGTAATCAAGACGATGCCCGCGTACGTGAAATTTTTCAAGGAATTAGTTGCGAGAGAACGGCGTCTCGAGACACTTCAGCAAGTTAAGCTAATAAAGGAGGTGAGCGCCATATGCAAAGGGCCTCTACCTAAAAAGGAGAGACCCCGGAAGTTTCTGCATAACCATCACCTTGGGAAACGGACAGACAGCACGAGGCATGCTTGACCTTGGGGCAGGAATCAATTTGATGCCTTATTCCCTTTATAAGGAATTCGATTTGGGGACAATGAGACCAACG
>BMAC01000102.1:514504-525688 GCA_014905375.1 Phtheirospermum japonicum | reverse complement strand
CAACAAGCATGTGCTTATTTACACATGGGGTGTAATTTGACCAACAACCAAGATACGATCGATCGACCAACTTGTTCGGTTGGATATGCGAATCGAAGAAGCATCGTGATTTTGTGAAGGTGGCAAGGGGTGCATCTCGATGCCATAGAACCACGAGAATCGGGTGTTGATCGGTAAATATGCATTTTCAATTTTTTTAATTTAAAAAACCTGAGAGGAACAAGCTTCCCTCAGAAAAACCGAGGAGAAATAGATTCCCCTCAGAAATCCCAAGGGGAAATTGTTCCCCTCGGTTTTTTTAAATTAAGAAAAATTGAAAATTAATAGAAAAATCATAAAAATAAAATAAATCCTATCATTTTATGCACGAAGGGTGGTTTTAAACCGGTCTCGCTAGAGAAAAAAAATACTCATTATACCCTGGACACCAGGTGGGTAATGAGGGGGGCCCCAACAAGCATGTGCCTATTTACACGTGGGGTGTAATTCGACCAACAACCAAGATACGATCGATCGATCAACTTGTTTGGTTGGAAATGCGAATCAAAGAAGCATCTTGATTTTGTGAAGGTGGCACGGAGTGCATCTCGATATTATAGAACCACGAGAATCGGGTGTTGATCGATAAATACGTGTTATCTATTTTTCCAATTAAAAAAAATAGAAAAGGCGTAAAAATAAAACAAATTCTATCATTTTACGCACAGGGGGTGGTTTTGACCCGATTTTGTTAGAAAAATATCACCGAGCATGTGTGTATTTACACGTGGGGTGTAATTCGACCAACAACCAAGATACAATCAGTCGATCAACTTGTTCGGTTGGAAACGTCATTAGAAGAAGCGTCGTGATTTTGTGAAGGTGGCACGGGGGTGCTCTCGATGTCATATAACCACGAGAATCAGATGTTGATCGGTATTACGCATTTTCTATTTTTTTGATTTTTTTAAATTTAAAAAACCCGAGGGGAAATAGATTCCCCTTAGAAATCCCGAGGGGAAATTATTCCCCTCGATTTTTTTAAATTAATAATAAATTTGAAAAAGATAGAAAAAAAATAAAAATAAATTAAATCCTATCATTTTACGAGGGGAATATGCATTTTCTATTTTTTATTTAAAAAACCGAGGGGTAATATTTCCCCTTGGAAAACAACCGGGGGGAACTAATTCCTCTCGGAAAATACCGAGAGGAACTAATTCCCCTCGGAATTTTCAAGGGGCATAATGCCCTCGGTCCAAAGCTCTAAATAGCAGTAGCCCTGCCCCCGCTTCCTCACTTTGTACGCAGCAAAAAGATAAAATAAAAGAAAGAGAAGAAGCTGCAGCTGCCCCCGCCCCCATCGCCCGCAGTCGCCACCAAGGGCCCGTCGCCCGCCGTCGACGCCTTCGTCGCTACTCTCGCCGCCATTTTCACCAGCCAACCGCTAGCCATCGCCAAACCGTCTGCCTCGCCCGTTGTCTCCTCCAAGTCGCCGCCAGCCGCCACCGAGTTTTTATTTTTTTTTCTGACTTTTTTTTTAATGAATTAATTTGCATTTTTTTGATTTAATTAGAATTAATTGTTTAATTAGGGTTGATTTTAGCGATTGATGTATGAATAGGGTTGATTTTAGAGATTGTTGTATAACTAGGATTTAATTTGGGGATTATTGTATAATTAGGGTTTAATTTTGGAATAATTTTATAATTAGGGTTTAATTTAAGAATAATTATATAATTAGTATTTAATTTAAGGATTATTCTATAATTAGGGTTTAATTTAGGAGTAATTATATAATTAGGATTTCATTTAGGGATAATTATATAATTATGGTTTAACTTTGGAAAAAAAAAATTACATAATTAGGGTCTAATTTAGGGATTATTATTTAATTAGAGTTTAATTTAAGAATAATTATATAATTAGGGTCTAATTTAGGGATTATTATTTAATTAGAGTTTAATTTAAGAATAATTATATAATTAGGGTTTAATTTAGGAATTATTTTATAATTAGGGTTTAATTATGCAATTAGGGTTCGTTAGTGTTCATAAGGGTTCAATTATGCAATTAGGGTTCGTTAGTATTCATTAAGGGTTCGATTATGTAATTAGGGTTTGTTAGTGTTCATTAAGGGTTCGATTATGCAATTATCTTTTAATGTGTATGCGATGGTGGTTTTTAAATGTCGTGGTGATCGGTTTTGTTAGTTTAATGTATGTTATAGTTTGTTGTTATGGTTTAATTGTGATTGATTGATGTTGTGATTAGTTTGGGAATACGTCGGTGATTAGTTCGGGAGGTTTCGTCCCTCCAATAACGATTTCCAGAATTATTTTTAAAAATGATGGTGGTTTTAAAATATTTTAAGTTGTTGGTGATGGTGTTTTGAAATACCGCGGTGATCGGTACGTGGATGTTGCGTTTAAGATATATATTATTTTATAAATAATATTTACATGATGTGATTTATTGATTGATGTATAAGTCTGTGATGACGTGGTTTACGGTGTCGGGGAGGTTTCGTCCATCCAACAATGGGGTTTAAAATGATTTCGATCCACCATATAATCATGTTATCTACACTCAAGTAATAAACCTTAAACTCGTTTGAGATTTAGTATCAAATAGAGAATTCGATACTAAATCTCGAATTATCCACTTATTTGGACAGTTTGAGAGCGTGATTGTCATATGGCTTAACTTATCTATATGTTTTTTTTGTTGATTATAAAAATTTTGGTTCGGTAGCTCTCTTTTTGTTCTCTGGTGCACTGAAATATATGTGTACTTAGAGAACTAAAGGGAGATACTGCCAAAATTATTAGTAAACAAAAATCATATATTAGGACACTGTATTACTGGAAAATCACATTTTCGAATGAGATAGGGCCCTTACCAAAAACTCAATCATCTTATAGCCACCCTCATGCTGACCATTTTTCAGTAAATCAATATAACAATCGTATAATGATAAGATGAGTTTCGGTCGTAGTTGGATGTACTAACGAATCGCCAATGGCTTTATCCTCATAATTTGTGGATGGAGTCGAGTTTTATTAAATTTGCTCAAGCACATTCTGCCCATAATGATGGAGAGAGGCTGAAGTGTCCTTGTAATCATAGTAGATGTTGGAATAATAGGTTTATCGACATCAATGAGATTAAGTACCAATTGGTTAGACACGGATTCGAGCCAAATTAATATAGATGGATTTACCACGGATAAATTCATCCCGCCACCTCTGGACGCCATCATGATTTTCACGCTTAAGGACCCTCTTACATCGCTTCTGAAGAATCATTAGATGCGTACATTAATATGGTTCAATATGCAGCTGGTTCAGATTTTGACGTGGTTGCCGATATAGAAGAGTCACCTGAAAGTGTAGTTTTATTGGTGTTGAAATAAGAAAATTGGGTTCATGACTTGGTATTATCGGAATTCGATTGCTATATAAGAATCAAGGGGTTTTTAGCTTGAAATGTAAATAAAAGCGAAAATAAATGGAAAAATATGAAAATAAACTAACTAGAATGAAAGTATTTAGGATGCCTCGTGCGTATGCCCAAATTGAGAGTTCAAGCAATAATCAAAATATGCAAGTAAAAGCAAGGAAACAACAAGGTACAACTAAAGCAACCTAAGGTAAAACTATGCTTGCATGGTTGTAAAATTTAAAATAATACAAATTAACAAAAATTGAAGTACTAATAGAAAGAGCAATAAAAGTTGACTTGAAAGTTAAAAACTTTTCGAAAAATAACAAAAAACGAAGAGTAGATCTAGGATTTAACGAAAAATCATGCATGAAAATAAAAACCAAAATAAAGCATATGAAATACTCAAAATAAAATGATCAAGGACTCGGTCTATGATCTAGATGTGTCACTCACCTAGACTCCATAGCCAATTCACAAGATCTAACAATTAATCTATGAGCAAAGGCAAAATTCATAAAATGAAGAACAAGCATGAAATTGAAGAAAAGCATGAAATTAAAGGAAATATTACTTGAATTAAGGAAAGGAACAACAACCTTGAATGAAATAGCAAAAATAAAATCCAAGTGATGACTTAAATTCTTTTTAGGCTTACAAACCCAAGGAAAAGCTTGAAATTTAAATCTAAGAACTAGAGAGAGAAATTAATCCTAAACCCAAGCATGGGTTGGGAGGAGAGTGTATGATTTACAAAAATAGAGTAGTCCTCTATTTATACTAGGTTTAATTGGGTTTAAATGGATCAATTTGGGCTTTAAAGGTTTAATTTCTCATATTTGACCAAGTTTGACTTGAATTGGGCTCCCTAGCCACTTGGCTAACCTTTTAGCTTGATTTGGCTCAAGGTGGCTCGGTCACTGGCTGAGACTGGGCGCGATTGGGTGTGGGCGCTGGGCGGCTGGGGCCTGGGCGTGGCCTGGCGCTGGCGTGCGGACGGCGTGCATGTTGGCACCGATTTTGGCGTGGGAATTGGTGTAGGCACGCGCGGGCTGGCGCTGGGCGTGGCGTGGGATTTGGCATGCGCCAGGCGCTGGCAGGCGAAGGGCGCTGGGAGTTGAGCGCAGGCAGGCACGCGGGTGTGCGGGAACTGCTGGGCGAATGCGGCGCGGGCGCTGCCGAGCGTTGCGCGCGCTGCTCGCGCCTGGCATGGATTTTGGCGTCAAATTTGGCGTGCACCAAGGCTTGGCGAGGAGTGGTGTGCAATTAGCTATCATTCTAGAATTTTAGCCACTTTAGAGCTTCTTCTTGGCACCTATTTTGGCACGGCTTTACTTGAACTTTGGCCCTCAATGCCTTTACCTACGAAAATAGAAATTTGAACATAAAAACCCAAGGATTACACCAAACCTTAAATTAATTGAACCCATTTAACCAAATTAAATATAAAATCAATAAGAAACTTGAAAAAACAACAAAACAAGAAAAATCACATAATAACTTAATAAAACTCGAATCGAAACAACTAAAAACGACACTAAACCCTAATTAAAAACACGATAAAAATACCACAATTACATGCAAAACATCGGCGAACCCTGAGGCTCAAAAATTTCACGACATGTTGAAAGCTGGAAATCAGCCATTGTATCCGGCAAACCCTGAGTTGTCATTAGTTTTCCATCTCATGAATTTGAAGTCAGAGAATCACATGTCTCAAAAATGTTATGATCAATTGAGTGAGTTAATCAAAGAGATTGTACTGAAAGACAATCTCGTACCCGCTAATTTCTACTATAGTAAGAAGTTGCTAAGGGGTATGGGCTTACAGGTCGAAAAGATAGATTTTTACAAGAATAATTGTATGATCTACTGGATAGACGATTATGATTTGAGAATTTACAAATTTTTCAATGAACCTCGGTTTAAACCCGTTTGTCAAGGCAAAACAAAATGACTGAAGGCTCGTGTCGCGTACAAGAAGATGTACTATTTTCAATTAACTCCTCGTCTGCAGAGGTTATATACATCTAATGCAACAACAAAATATATGAGGTGGCATGTTGAACACGTGGTTGAATATGATGTTATGCGCCACCCATCCGACTCAGAAGCTTTGAAACATCTCAATCAGACTCATCCAGATTTCGCGGCTGAAACTCGAAACGTGAGATTGGGTCATTGTACAGATGGTTTGAAACCATTTGGAAGTTTTGGCGCACAGTATTCTTCGTGGCTTTTCATAGTTACACCTTACAACTTGCTTCTGTGGATGTGCATGAAAGAACAGTTCATGTTCCTCAACATTCTCGTACCAGGGCTAAAGAATTCGAAAGACAAACTCGATGTGTTTTTGCAACCTCTAATCGCCGAGTTAAATCAGTTGTAAACGATTGGGTCTCTCTCGTACGATATATAAAAAAAATCTCAATTGCGAGCAGCCCTTATGTGGACAATTAGCGATTTTCCTGTATATTTCTACATTGTCCATATAGAGTACAATCGGCCAAACAACTTGTCCTTACTATATGGAACGGTCAAACACCTTCATCTTAAGTGCAGCGGAAAGTAATCGTAGTTCGAAAATCACTGAAAAATTCCTTTAACGCAGTCACCATTTTCGAAAAGATAAATGACACTTTCGAAAAGATCTTCTGTCGAGACTCCACCGCCGAACGTCTGCTCAGGGGCAGAAGTTTTGGCAGAGATAAAAATATTAGGGCTTCTAAAAGTTACTTAACTAGGTGCAGCACTCGTTAATGCACAAATACCAAGAACGTCTGGTTGGAGAAAACGAAGCATATTTTGGGATTTGCCATATTAGAGGACAAATCTAATTCACCACAATTTAGATGTTCTGCACATATAGAAAATTGTGTTTAACAATGTTTTCAACACGGTGATGAATGTCAAAGAGAAGACCAAAGACACGTCCAAATCAGGCGATGTTATGCACTGATCACGTGCTTCGACATCCTTGTACCCAGGCCAGCAGGCTCGCTCCGCCTATTGACGCTGCATTGGTCAGACTTGGCTTTATTTTTGCGCTTATCCCACTCTACAGTCCATGCTCTAGTTGAGATGGATGATAGATAATAAAATTATTATTCATTTATAATACTAAAAATTTATAATTTACTAAAAAGAAAAAAACTGCTTACCTCTAGGTGTCTTCATCAATGTACGCTGGTGTTTCACCTTGAAAATAATCGCACCAAGAACACCTGCTTCTTCCCTGGGAATATTCTGACCTACTTCACCAAAAACACGTTAGAAAGGACCACCAGAAGATTACCGGTGGAAACCTTTTCGACGCTTAAGTCAGTTAAGCAATTTTCGTATCGGGATAGTTCAAATGAGAATGTTCAAAATGTCATACCTTTCTCAGCCTTGAGGCTGAGATATTTATAACCCTCACTAGGTGGGGCCTTTCCGAGATCCCAGAAACAAACCCGCGAACCTGACTAAGTTACTTCCCTTTGAGGAGACCTGATCAGGAAGTTTCCTCGCGTGAGGTCAGTCAATTATCTCCTTGAACTCCTGACCTGATCTTCCTAAGGCCTTATCTAGGAGTTTAGGTCAGTCAGGGCATGTTCTATCGAGCTAGGCTCATCTCTTATCCTTTTGCGCGGCATCAGTTCAGTAATCCGCCCTCAGACTGTGGAGCTCCTCCTGGACGGGGTTGCGATGGGCTGGGCTTAGTTGTTGCTGATGGTCCTGCCGTCTCCGGCATCCCCATTGGCGCGGCAGAACTTGGCGTTCCACCTAGCTCCGCCACTAGGTTTCGCCTGAGTCTGTCTGATGCCATGCTTTTGTCTCATGTCTTAGCTTAGTTCCGCTTTTCCCACAGACGATGCCAATTATTTCACTTCACCCTGAAAATAATCACAACAAGAACACCTGCTTCTTCCTTGAGAATATCCTAACCCGCTTCACCAAAAACACGTTAGAAAGGACCCATGGGGGATTTTCGGTGGAAACCTCTCCGATGCTTAAGTCAGTTAAGCGTTTTTCGCATCGCAAGAGTTCAAATGAGAATGTCAGAATGTCATACCTTTCCCAACCCTCACTAGGTGGGGCATTTCCGATATCCCGGAAACAAACCCGCGAATATTGGGCCGTTACTCAGGAAGTTTCCTCGCGTGAGGTCAGTCAATTGTCTCGTTGAACTCCTGACCTGATATTCCTAAGGCCTTATCCAGGAGTTTAGGTCAGGTCAAGGCAGGTTCTATCGAGCTAGGCTCATATTTTCTCCTTTTGCGCGGCATCAGTTCAGGTCATCCCAACCAGGTCTACTCCTGATTCTTCATGTCTTGCCATCAAATCAGGTCGTACCAACTGGCCTCGTACCAGCCCTATCACGGGTCTACTTGTATTGTTCATCCGCTTATCGTACTTTTCTCTCAGCCCCCTGAAAAATACCATTTGTACATCATTGTCACTGTAATGATCCTTATCCCAAAAAAAAAAAAGTTCCTAAAAAACAAAATATTTATAATTAATATATATACGTAGATACAATTCTCATCAAAAATTAATGAACTTATACATGAATAAATTATTTATCTGAAATATGTTCCACCATGACTCGCGCATAGACTTAGGGACCGCCTTAAATTGCCACCCGACATGATTGGGCTACTTCTCCATGATCTCTTGGTAAATCGATGAAAATTTAACTGTCGTACTATGTAGTTAATAATTATGTTTATCTTTAAGAATATTATTTAATAAGAATAATGATTTGAGAATTATGATTAATGCTTTACTTAATGCCTATTGCCGATGAAATAAATCATGTGCTGCCAATCTGATATAGCCGATGTAGGCCTCCATGTACCACCATTAGACGGCGTGGATGCTGACATATATGGTGGAGTTTCTGTTGGCACTGAACTGAGCCCCGCGTAGTCATCGTCATAATCATGTAAGCGATGTGGCGGAAATTATGATAGTCGATCTATGGGCAGTCTTGTTGATCGACCGCACCCATGACCCCTCATAATCTGATAAAAATACAAATAATACGAGCATTTTACAAAATACGGGTATATCAATAAGTTAAAATAAGAGCATTTAAAAATGCGACCATTTTAAAAGATCTATGTCCAAATCCATTAGTTAAAATAGGAGCATTATACACAATATCAGCATTTACACATATTTTGACTACATTCTATTTCTTCCCTTTTAAACTAGTTATCTGAATTTATATTTTCACTATTAAAGTTATTATCAAACTCATCTTCATCTGTATCTTCATCGGTGAGTAAATCCTCTTCTATTTGCATCATCACCAAGTTCATCCATGTCATTGTCAGTAAGGTCATGCAATTAGAAATCGACATCGTCCAATTTTATTAAATTAACTTTATTTATAGCTTCTTCTTGAAACGATTGCTCAGGTAGAGGATCGATAAACTCAAATTTGATCTTGCCTTGATTTTTTTTCGTTGCTTCAGAGGTTTTACCATATGTCTTTAGCACCAAAGAGACGACATCATCATCATTTACACTATTTTGGCCATCATCATTAAGAGATAAATTTGTTATTTTCACGAAGACGTGATATTCAAAATAGTACGAAATGAAAGTTGACAACTCTTCAATAAGGTATGCGTTTGTTATCAAGCTCTCGACACTCGCCTTGTTCCTCACATTGCCTTAATTATGTAATGATACCTCTCAAATGAATACATCTATCTGTATTACACTTGGCCAACAGTTCTCACCTCACACGCTAAGTGAACTAGAAAATATTTCATGGAATCAAAAAAGTTTGGCGGAAAGATCTTTTAAAGTTGGCACAAAATTAGAAAAATCTCATGCTCCAGACGCCTCATATCATTGGTCCCAATAGCCATGGAATTGGAGACCTTGGAGAACAAACACAACTCTATTAGGGCCTTCCACACTGGCCGGGGAAGCAATTCTCGAAAGAGAATTGGTATCAACCTTAGTTTGAATACAAGACAATGGAGGCTCCTCATCCTGAACAATCTCAAACCCTTCATATTGACTCAATGACCCAGATTTGGTGTGTATCCATCTGAAAATTGAAGAGCTTTCACCTATTCACATAAGGCAACTTTTTATCCTTTCTAATACGTAACAAGCTTTAGGAGTTGATAATCACTTACTATTTAGTCAAAATTCATCTTATTTATCTTTATTAGTGTAACCTTTTCATTATTCTAGACCTTGGAAAATGTAAGTCTTATTTATTATCTATGACTCATCTTGGAGGGTTGTTCCAAGTCCTTTCCTATAAAAGACACTCCATTCTTATGTTTCTAGAAATCAATTTCGAAATAAAAATATATTTTGAGCTTTTAAGCTTGTTTAGAAGAATATCTTCTTGTATCTTGTTCTAAACTCTTTTGGTGGATTCCTAGAGTTGTGAGTTTTGAGTTGTGATACCTCCTGATTCCCTTGAAATTTTATGGAAACCAAAACGAGAGCTTCATCATCTGCGGCTTCATCGCCCCATTATCCTCCGTCAATCGGATTGAGTGGTAGTGTTGGCGTTATGCGGGCAACAAAAAGAGAGAGAGAGAAGAAGGAAAGAAAAAAAAAATATTAATTTGAGTATAAATTTCTTTTCAAAACCCTAGGGCTTTGATTTACAAGCTCTGACACCGCAAAATCCCGTGACATCGATTTAAGGGCTTACATTTAAGGGAGATTGTGTAAGTAGGGTAACATTCAGAATCGGTAACTCGAGCCACACTTGGGTATGTCATTGATTGTGTGTTTGCCCATGACATTTTTCTCTCGCTCGCTCTCGCTCTTCGTGTGTGCGCGCTAGTTTTTTTTTGTCTTTTTCTTCTTTCGATTGAGCAATTCTGGTGGTGCCAAAGAAAAGTTGTTATGGTAGCGATGACATCGATTGAGTAGAAGATGAGAAATCATTATGAGATCCTATCAATGAGACAGGAGAGATTAGAGGCGAGACAGGGAGGTGTTCGCGTGTTTAGCCCTGAAGATGGCAAAAGGCTAAAAGTAGAATTTCTTTAAGAGCATCTTTAACAACATCCCCCACCCCTTTCCCTTTTTGAGTTCTCAATGAGCCACATCAATATAAGTACCCTTCACATCACCAAAAATTTATTTCACTCCCCTTCCCCTCTTATCTCATTTATTCACCCTACCATCAAACTTACTTATTATGGGTCCCACATGTTCCCCATTAATTTTTATTTATACTTTTTATATTCAAATACAATTATTTGTCTATTAATCTATTTAAATATTTTATGAATATAAATTTTTTTTTTTTTTTCTTTTCTCTCTTCTTTTTTCTTGTGGTTCGATTCCTTTTCAAGTTGTTTCTGTGTCGCTTGGATCTTTTAAAACTTACCAGGAATAGGCTAAGTTTGTTGGGCCGAATGATGATTTTTGAATTCAAAGCTAGCCCAATAAGAGGCTTTTGAAGGCCATGATACCGTTTTTCGGCTGGGAGTTTTTTAGCCTCGTTTGAACTCGGACTCGGTTAGAATTCTAAATTCTAGTATTCAAAATCGTGAATATTCATAATTCTGTAAATTGTAAGAATCTTTGTTTATTATAGGATTCAAAATTATTTACTTTTTATTGTAGATGTCAAATAATGTCTGGAAAATGGATGATAATGTATTTTTATATTGTATTTGATATCAAATCATGTTTGAAAAGTGGATGATAATGTATTATTATATTATATTTAGTAATATTTAATTTTTTAAATATAATGATAATGTGATAAAAGAGATGAGTGTGGGG
>BMAC01000102.1:504153-514479 GCA_014905375.1 Phtheirospermum japonicum | reverse complement strand
GAGTCGGAGTATTTTACTTGGACAGATGATATTAAGGTGCCGTGTGGTAGCTAATCCCGTCTGAGCACAAAGATAGTCCCCTATAGTACAATATATATATATAATATATATATAGGGTTGGGTTCAAATGAGAACCCGTCATTATATGTGAACCTAGGGACTCATCTTGACCATTAGATTGGATAATCTTGATGGTTGAGATCATGACATGTCAGCATGGTAATAATGTAAAAAAATGCATTAATTAATTAAAAATGGTATTTTTGGACATATATCAACGTTTACAAAGAGCACTACATTGTTCTTTAGAAAGCACAATAGATTAAGAAAAAAAACACTACGATTGTATACAAAAAGCATCGCAAATTTCGTCTATAAACTGCAAATTCAAAAATTTGAAATGAAACTCAAATCTTCAACAAACCATAACTTTTTCAAATTTTATTCGTTTTGAATGAAATATATATCAAATTAATCACATTCTCAAGATCTACAATTTAAGATACATATTGCATGTTTTAAAACGTAAAATATATATATATATATATATATATATATATATATATATATATATATATATATAATTAAATTAAAAAAATTGGACTGATTTTAGCACTACAGTACTGTGTAAAAAGCACAATTAACCTGGACATATAATTGCACTGTGCAATATTAGATCTAAGGTCAGGATTAGTCCCTAGGTTCACATATAATGACGGGGTTCTCATTTGAACTCAATCCTATATATATATATAAAATTGGAAAAATGTAAGAATTTATTATAATAAATAAGTTTTCACATCCTAAAAAATTTAAAATTTTATTATTAATCACTTTATTATTGTAATTATTTTTGAAGTACACATAATTATTATAATTCAAAGAAAAATCAAGAATAGATATATAAATAAAATAAAATATCACATCTTATCCAAAAATTTTTTTATTATTTATCCAAATCTCCACATCATCCAAAAAATCTCATCAAAATTTAGTTGTGTTTTTATTTCTTTTGTTGTGTGTCATATTTTTAATCAACTTGTTGTTATAGTTTTTTTAATTATTTTAAATTAATCATAAATATTAATATTATAAATAAAAGAAATTCAAATATATATATATATATATATAATATATATATATATATATATATATATATATATATATATATATATATATATATGTGCTGTGTGTGTGTGTGTGTGTGTGTGTGTGTGTTGTGTGTGTGTGTGTGTGTGAAAAAGCGACTTTTTGATTTTCTCATAAACTCCCACCATGAGTACCATGAAATTTTGCCGTGAATGGTTCGTGTTCCCCTAATTTAAGCACAATACAGCTCTGCTTTTTTAGTGTTTGCTTTTCATATTCGTTGTTTATTTTATATTTCATTTTCAATTTTTTTGGTTGTTTTAAGCAGCAATAATATTTTGTATCCGAAGGAAGAGAAAGATAAGAAGATTCTGCTTTATGCTTGCCGCAATTGTGACCATCAGGTTTAATTCCTCTTTCCCTTATTAATATTTTTGTTGTTAATCTGAGCTCGATTAGTTAATTTGATTTTTATTTCAGTGATTACACTATTTTTCTCCGCTACGGTGTTGGATTCAATGTTTAGGGTTTAATAATGATGAAGGTCTTGTCTTTTGGGTTAACTTGCAGGAGGTTGCTGATAACAACTGTGTCTACAGAAACGAGATACACCATTCTGTTGGAGAGCGTACCCAGGTCCTGCAAGATGTGGCTGCAGATCCAACACTGCCACGTACGAAATCAGTGCGTTGTGCCAACTGTGGCCATGGAGAAGCTGTTTTCTTTCAGGTACTTTTATTTACGATTTTAATATATCTTTGTAAATTGTGAAACCAGTGGCAATGGAATTATAATTACTCAGAAGCAACATTTTCACTATAAATTGCATTGTTATAACTAAGCAAGCTAGAATTTTGTGACAGAAAGAGCAGACTAATACTCTGTTTTTTTTAGTCTTATTACAATATTATTACTTTGGTTTACAAGTTAGTGACGGTAAAATTGGGGGAAAATGATGGGTATATTATTATTATTTTTATAGCAATATTATGAGTTTTTCCGTGCGTAAAATCGTTAATTTTACTTCGAGTTCGATGAGGGCTATGGTAGACAAAATGTGGGCGATTGACCACAAAAGTTCTAAGTCGCTTACCATTATGAAATTTTCACTGGTAAGTCAGCATTGGATTTTTAGTATTCGTTATTTGTTCAATGGTACCATGCTGAAATTATAGTTAAGGGTTACAATGAGCGCCCTTCCTGTTGTAAATTATAAGACTTTGAGCACGTATTTGATAACGGATGAGAATTATCTAAAACGTGAGAATCCAATTTTGTTGGAGGTTGCTCACTCATGTAAAATTGTAGAATTGAAATTTAATAATTTTGAAAAATGCAAGACACGTCAGGTCGTAGCTGGGAGACAAATTTGAAGATTTTAGATGAAGCTGCCAAACAAGAAGTTGAAGACTAGATGAATATCCATTACAAAACGTAAAAGCGAAAGTCATCCATGTAGTGCTTCATCTACTCTTCAACTTTTTGTCTTTCTTATATATAGTCTTCAACCTTTTTTTAAAATTGGTGAATTTCAGTTCGACATTTTTCATGACTCCTGTTGATTGTATCACATCACCAGCATTTTTAGTAAATAACCGACCTCTAAAGGAATTTGATTCTCGTCTGTTTAAATATCCAAATTGAGGGTCGTTGCTAGATTAATTTTTCAAAATGAATGGTGCTCCATTAACCCTCAAACTATATTTTCTAGTACATGATCTGATTTTACCACTTTACTCGTCATTGAACAAATAATAAATACACTAGCTGATCAATTTTTGTTTTATTTTTGCGATTCTCAACTCAGACGGAAATCTGAAAATAATAATGGTGATTTAACAATGAAATTTTTTTAATCAGTTGAAAACTTTTGTATCCAATCGCTTATATTATTCTGCCATAGCCTCATTGCACTCCAGGAAAGTTGAATTCATTTCATCTCATTATTGAAAAACTCATACAAAGTGGTATTGGCTAAAACCCCTCTAATATAAATGTCGCTCTTCCCCAACATCACTCACTTGTTTTTATTAACCAAAAAAGTAATGTCATAATACGTCTGGGTAAATAGAGTGCTAGCTTGCTCTTGCACGTAACCCTAGGCATGGCTAACTCCAATTGCAGTGATGTTATAACGATTCTCGTAATCACCCACATCGATGTTAAACCGCATTGTTGTCGCCCTTGGATATAATTGAGACATAAAGTAGCTTCTGTTTTTTTGGGGACAATGTTTGAGCGTATTTGATCATGTCTGAAGACTAATAACTGAAGCCAGCATATTAATGGTATTCAATGTGATGCTTCCAGTTAATAGTTTAAGAATTGATTTAGCATTGCAATTAATAAGTGAAACACATGCTATTCATTAAGAAACTCGGGACAAGTAGCAGTCACTTTAAACTCTTTTTTTTTTAATGTAATTTTATTTTTATTATTATTATTCCACGTTTAGAGGTTTTATGGATATTGGAATTTAATTTTGGGTTCTATTTGAACGTATGTCATCTTCACATAGTGATGGATTAGATAATTTATATTCATTCAATATTGATTGTATCGTTTCGTACAGGCAACTGCTAGGGGAGAAGAAGGGATGACTCTGTTTTTCGTATGCTGCAATCCGAATTGTGGGCATCGTTGGAGGGATTAAAAGTCGTAGTTTATCGCAAATTTGTTGACTGGAGAAAGCTGACGAGTAGCTCATTGACTGTTATTGATATGTTAACTCCCTTGTTGGATTTCTAGTGGGATTATCGCAGTTGCATTAATGCCGATATGAGATTGTGGTACGAGTGTATTGCTGTGTTTCTTGTGTTGGTTGAATGTTTTCTGGTGAAATTAGTAATCAACTCGGGCCGTTTTGTTACGCAAGTGCTTATATTTAGTTAAGTTTACAAACTATATAAGAAAAATAGAAAAGTAATTTTCAGCTCATATTTTACCGGCTACAAGTTGATAAGCATCACTTTCACACTGGACCAGTGGTTTTTCTTATAAGTTTGCGAACAGCGAAGCCAAGATTTATCAAATAAGCCAACATATATATATATATATGAAATTAAAAAACCCAAATTTATAATATATAAAATATAATATTTATAATTATAAAAAATATTTTAAAGATCTCAAAATAGAAATATAAGTATCAGGTTTTTCTTTTTTAATTATTTATCCAAATCCACATCATCATTATTATCAACATCATCGTCTTATCTAAAAATTAACTTCACATTATACCTACCCACACCTATACCTACCTACCTTCATTTAAATCTTCAACATTTTCTCCAATAAATACACCAACAACTGCTTTATCAAATCTCATAAAACTATATCTCTCATATCTCTCATTTTTCACAATACCCATCCAAAATAACAAATGACTGGTAGGAATGATGATAGGAGGACTTTTGGTATGCTTCTAGATTTACTAAGCGATGATTCAGCCACACAGGCACAAAATATTTGGATGCAAGAACAAATAAATATTTTGCGTGCAAGTGAAGAGGCTAAAAGTTCTACACGTAGACGCAAAAAGGTTGTTCACCGAGTTCGCCAAGACAAAGAGACTAATTTTCATACAGCTCCATCATCAACTTCGCAATAATTTGATTTAACATATTTGAGATGCATGTTTATTTGTCGTATTTTTTTCTCTCTTTTTTCTTTTATTGTAGTGTATTGTATTTTTAATTACCTTGCTGTTTTAATTTTTCAGTAATATTATAAGATATATCATATCAATAAATTTGGAGTAATAATATTATAATTAAAAAATGAAGAAATCATATATATTATTATAAAATGATTAAATAGATTCAATAAATATGTAGAAATAGTAAGAAATGCTATGATTAAAGTTCCAAAAGTCTCCGCACTCCGCCACACAAACCCAAAAGAACAAGAAAAAGCTCAAAAGAATAAAAATGAAGAAATCTCCACCACCACCATTTCTCAACCTACTCCTCATCGCCGCCGTCCTCCACCACTCCGCCGCCGCCACATCCTACCCCAAAGAAGCCCTCCCCACAAAATCCGGCTACTTAAATGTCAACTCCACCACCGGCTCATCCATTTTCTACACATTCTACGAAGCACAAAATCCGCACAACACATCAATCTCCCAAACCCCAATCCTCATCTGGCTCCAAGGCGGGCCGGGCTGCTCATCCATGCTAGCAAACTTTTACGAGCTCGGCCCGTGGCTCGTCAACCCAGATCATCTCACGCTCGAGCCCAATCCAGGTTCTTGGAACAATATCTTTGGCCTTCTTTTTCTTGATAATCCTATAGGCTCTGGTTTTAGCATCGCCGCTTCATTTCAAGAAATACCCAAAAACCAACATGACGTGGCCAAACATCTATTTATAGCAATTAAAAATTTCGTGGCTTTAGATTCATCGTTCACAACAAGGCCCTTATATATAACTGGTGAGAGCTATGCTGGTAAATACCTCCCAGCACTTGGATATTACATTCTAAAGAAAAATTCGGGAGTGAATTTAGCCGGCATAGCTATTGGAAACGGCTTGACCGATCCCGAGACTCAAGTCGCAACTCATGCCGTGAATGCTTATAATTTGGGCTTAATAAACGAAAAACAAAAAACCCATTTGGAGAAACTTCAATCCGAGGCCGTTGGATTCGTCAGAAACGGCCGATGGGGCGAGGCGACGGATGCAAGGAGTCGGGTTTTGAAAACGTTGATCAATATGACCGGTTTGGCCACTTTATACGATTTTAGGAGGCTAATACCTTATCAAGACGACGTGGTGGCTAAATTCTTGAATAATTTGGAAATTAAGAAGGCGTTAGGGGCAAACGAGTCTTTAGTGTTTGAAGTGTGTAGTGACATAGTGGGAAATGCATTGAACGACGATGTGATGAAGAGCGTTAAGTATATGGTGGAGTTTTTGGTTAAGAACACGAAGGTTATGTTGTATCAAGGGCAGTGTGATTTGAGAGATGGTGTTGTTTCGACTTTGGCGTGGGTGAAAAAGATGAAATGGGATGGGATTGGCGACTTTTTGGAATCGGAGAGGAAGGTTTGGAGGGTAAATGGGAAATTGGCTGGTTACGTGCAGAAACGGAAGAGTTTGAGCCATGTCGTGGTGTCAAACGCCGGTCATCTCGTGCCTACCGATCAGCCGGTTAATGCTCGGATTATGATTGAGGATTGGGTTTTGGAGAAGGGGTTGTTTGGTGATGAGAGGGTTGAGGAGATCGATAGGAAGTTCAGTGGTTTCATTTGAGAATGTGCAAGGGTATTTTAGTCTAATTACTGCCTCGGCATTTGCTGAGGAATGTGCTCCCGAGAGGTTTGGGTATTTGTCAAGTAAATAAAAATTTGTGGGGAGTGATTTGTAATATCTTAAGTTGTATTTGTAATCAAAAGATAGTTTGGGTGTTTTTGTAATTAGGGAAAACATGAGGGATATGTTTTGCAAACTACAAACGCCTCCTTCAAATTTGTATTTACTTAAACACAATTTGGCATGAATCGATACGATAAACGAACACGGTCACGATAAGACTATTTGTCACCCCTAACATACGTGCAATTTGTAAAATGAAAAGAAATATTAAGAGGTCTAAAAGATTGTTGAATTTTATACAATTAGCCTAAACCTCAAAGGTAGGCTTTGTAATTAATCTTTAATAAAATTTGCTACTTCAGATTAATAATTAACATGACAATTAATTTAAGTTGAGAGATAAATACAAAAAGTACACTTCAAGTTTGACCTTATTACAAAAGAAAAAAAAAGGCTAACTTTCAAAATTACAAAAATACTTCTAAAATTTTATTTTGTTTTATATTTACCTCACCGTGAGCAAAAAACATTCCAAAACCTTAATTCACATTAATTTATTTAAATATAACAATCTCATAGAAGTGTGCAACATATATTACAAAAATAACTCAGAAAACAGGAGCATCTAATAAAACTTTGAAATTTGTATGACCCGATCAATCAAATTGTCCCGCGGCTCATGTTCCAAAATTGAACTTCGTGCTCAAGTATTCTTACCAAGTTAACCTCAGCTTTGGCAACCACATCATCAGAAGCCTTCTCGAGTTGACGATCGGCTATGCATTTGAGGGCAAGGCAATACTGACCAAAACCGTCATTTCCCCAACGTTGACAAGTTTGTTTTAAGTCGTCTGGAGTTTTAGAGTCCTCTTCCAAGCAATGAGCAAAACTCTGTTGATAGACAGTTTCAATTGCCCAGAATGCTGTAATGGAATTGGTGTAGTCCACATCTGGGCCCGTTAAGCTTTCCAAAAATCTGCAAATCGAATCAAATATAGTACCATCACAAAACTACACAGTAACTAGAATAACTAAAAGTATACAGAAAATGTAGTTACCTTTGAAAGTTGGGATAGTTACAAATATACCCTCGAGGTCTTGCCCACACAAACACACACACACACACAAAAAAAAAACCCTAAGTTTTGAAAATTACTAAAACCACTCTTGAGGTTACACTCATCTTACATTCTGCACATGCAGTTAGTGGAGCTAACAAAAATTGCCGATGCGATCATATAGTTTTACAATTACATTGTTAACTCTTGTAAATATTACAAATAACTCAATCTTTTGTCTTGCATCTCACATCAACATCCCTCAGTTTTCTCTAGATATTACAAATAACCACCAAATAAGCTGGGGCTATTTGTAATGTTGAGGGTGTAATTATAAGATACTAATAACGTCAGCAAATTCCCTTGTGTCATCTAACAGTTGGTCCAAAAAGTAAATGAAACCAAAACTCAAGGGTGATTTTTATAACTTTTTTAAAATCATCTCTCTCTCTTTTTATTTTTTTTTGTAAATACTCCAAACCTCAAGGGTACCTTTTGTAATTACCCCTCCAAAAATACACATCCTCAACATGTTAAAATAGATTTGTATTTACCTAACAATTACCCCAAGTGTGCAATTTGTAAAGAGAAACAAATAGAAAAGGGCATATTGAAAGAGGAGTATTGTCCTAGGAACTTTTTTTGCTATATTGGTAAATTTATAATGCATCTTACTGTAAATATCACAAACTTCAATTCGTTACAGCACTTAACACTTGATTAAATTCAGAGCAAAATCAAAACCTGATCCACATTGTAGTACCTGCAATAATCAAGGTTAACTTGTTGAGGTACAACATTTTCCAAAGAAACGCCCCACTTGGATGCTTCGCTTTTGAACCATGCGATCTCGTTGTTCAAAGCAGCCAACCCACCCAAAAGTACATCTATATCTGCGTTTTCGCCTGACTCCTTTGAAGCTTTCAACAACACACTTGCAGTGAACGGGACAAACGCTCTAACAAATATATAATCTTGCCCCTATGTTTTATTTGGATAAAAGAGTCGTCATGTTTCCCAATTCTAATGTACACTATATAAACAAGCTAGTCGATAACTATCTTTTATCAATATTTTATACTTTTGAGTTTTGAGGCACAAACATTACGCCGACTAACTTGTCGACTTTCACAAAATCATTTCTCATTCTATAATTAAACTTCTATTTTCAAGATGGTATAAAGTGAAATTATGTTTTAGGTTTGAATTCAAGGATTCGAATTTGAGCAAGAAAAGACATTAAATTCTAGATTAATTAGTTCTTATTTCTTAATAAGAGAACAAAAGGATTTTCCTACGGATATTGAGCTTATCATTTGACAGCTCAAACTGAAACACAATCGACAAATCCACAAAGAACTGTATAGAGTTATCATTAATAAACAAATGAAGAATAAAAACCCAATTCTTTTAAGTTTTAACCACAAATGCTTGTACTGGAAAGTACGAATTTCAAAGAAAAAAGACTGTAAATTGTTACCACTCATACAAAGACAAATAAAATTGAAAGCTAAAACTAATTTACAGTGGAAAGATAATCCGTGAGTCTATATTTTCAGAAATATGAATTAGAACGGCATTTAAAATAAATAAATAAAGCTTGAAATGGGAAAAAGAATTATTTTACCAGCCACCGCTTGAAGGAAGAGAGGTCAACGGAGCCGTCACGGATTCCGAGAATGAACGGATGTCTGGTGGCTTCGAGGTAGATCTGACGGTGCTTCTTCAGCCACGTGTCCGTCATCACCGTTCTCTCAGTCCCCTCCATTTTTGTCTCTGTTTTCCCTCTTCTGTTCTGCTCACGGATCATATCGCAGGAAAAGAGCATTGGAGTAGATTTTGTCTCACTTTCAAGTGAATATAATAAGAGAAAATTACACTAGGCTATCATTCAATTTGTAAAAGTTAGAAATTAGAGTGAATAGAGATACGAAAATTATTTGAAATAATTCAAAGTAATTTTGGGAAGTGTAAATGAATATGAGTTAAAAATATAATAATTAAAATTAATATTATATAAAAAATAGTACAATAATATTTAGTAATTAGAGTTATGTGATTGATAGAATAATAAATTTTATGAAAAATGTAATGATGATGAGTGATTAAGTAGTTTATATTTAAAAAAAATATATGTTCGAGTGATCGGTGGGGAAAAAAATAAAATGAGTTAAAAGTATAATTTTTGAAATAATTTAAAAATAACATTCAAAAATCCAAATTGAAATAAGATTTAAATTAAATAAATAATATATATTTAAATCAAAATTAAACAAATAAATTAGTTTAAAAAAAATTAAAAAATTGTGGCGGGACGCTTCTGGGAAAAGCGTCCCGCACCTTCGGGAGGCTTCTGGGAAAAGCGTCCCGAACCTTTTTTTCGTCCCCAAAAGTTTTTGGGGCGAAAATGGAAAAAAAAATTAAATTTGGGGTCGGGACGCTTCTCCCAAACGCGTCCCGACCGAAAATGAAAAAAAAAAGATTCGGGGTCGGGACGCTTCTCCCAAGAGCGTCCCGGGGCAAACCCTAACCCTAACCCTAATCATACACATATTATTTATTTATTTATTTATATTTATATTATATACATTTAAGATTTTAGTTATATTTATAATTTATTTAAATATATTATTAATTAAAATAAATAAACATATTATAAATAATGTCTTATAATTACAAGAAGTTAATTTGAAAATAAAAAATACAATAAAATAATATAAATAACCAAATGACAAGAAATTTTAATTTCAAATTAAAAATACAATCAAATTAAGATACAACAACAACGAAGATTAAAATAAAAATTACAGTGATTTGATATTACACGGATACGATCACAATCGTAATGGTGGGTTTCCAAT
>BMAC01000102.1:447822-497194 GCA_014905375.1 Phtheirospermum japonicum | reverse complement strand
AATACTAAAACTAACATCTAATTAACTAATATATTAATTAAACAAAAAAAAAAAAAAACATACCTCTAAGCCTTCTTCTTCCGCCCGCGCTGCCGTGAGAAGAGAAGTGTGTGTGTGAGTGTGGGTTGTGAGGGTAGGGTTTGGGGTTATAAGGCCGGTTTTTTTTTTTTTTTTTTCACTTTTGCCCCAGGACGCTCTTGGGAGAAGCGTCCCGACCCCGGGCTTTTTTTTTTTTTTTTTTCATTTTCGGTCGGGACGTGTTTGGGAGAAGCGTCCCGACCCCGAATTTAATTTTTTTTTTCATTTTCGCCCCAAAAACTTTTGGGGACGAAAAAAAGGTTCGGGACGCTTTTCCCAGAAGCGTCCCGCCACAATTTTTTAATTTTTTTTGAAACTAATTTATTTGTTTAATTTTGATTTAAATATATATTATTTATTTAATTTTACCATTTAAAAGAAAAACATCAATGTCAGCCTAAACCTCCATATAATATTCGTGATCGGATATAAATGTAAAATGTGTGCCTTTTATGTGTAAAAAAATACAAAATCCGAATGAAATGGAGAATATTGTTAATATCTCTATTTTAAAATGAAAAAAATCATTTGATACATAGGTACAAGTGTAATTCCTCGTACAATTACTTAGAATTTTTATTTCCATTTAAAGTAAGTATTTCTCTTGCGGGATCGCGACCCTTTGTCCCGGCCATTGTTCTCATTAAATTAAAAATACAAGTTAAACTATCTTTATTACCCTCGTCTTATTTCTCCTATTTTCTTATTCTTATTTATATTATCTTACCAGCCAACACCCTAAACCCTAATTCTCACTTTTAATTTTCTCTTCCTTTCCCGTCGGCTCATATTCTCTTTCTTACACACAAACTCAAGTCCGGCGACGTCGAAGGCAAGTGGAGATGGAGACGAGCATGCGGTGATGATTTACCGCTCTCTAGCGAGACCCAATTCGTGAACCACCAAACCACAGGCTATAGAGTCATGCAGTGACCTTTTGTGCCTTTGCATAGTTTGGGTTCGAAAAAGGCTAAGATGTATTAGGCTACAATGGATTATGGAATGTTTGATAAATTTACTTTGAGTGAAGGTCTATAATTGTCGATGTACATGAGAGAGAGAGAGAGGGTCTGTGAGTAGGTTTTAATTGGATTAGATTTTGCAATTGTTTAATACTAATTGTTATTGTTTTCCCTTACTGCTTTCCGTGTGTGAGTTTTTGACCATATGATAATCTTATCTTGAAATGCTCATGATCGAATTCCTAAACAGCCACATGTGCAGGAGAGAGGACCGGGTCTAAAAGCAAAGATCAGTCTCTAATAAGGGCGAAAGTTCAATAAATAAACTTGAAATAGTCATAACATAAACAAATCATAATAATATTTACAATTGCAAATGTTCGAAATATCATACCTTGAAAATGTTTTAAAGTCGATTCACCTTTAGTGGTTTTGAATATATCATTTTCAATGTAAGTACCAAACAACACTCAAACATTTATCGCCCATTTGGTTTCAGAGAGTAATTTTAATAATATTCATAGCTAAAATATTCTTTCTACTATGGTCGTAGCAACCAGTAAAATCAATGTCAACTTCAACAATAAATAACTCGAGGATAGAAATTAGCCTTATTCTTCTTAATCATCTTTTTAGCAAACTCCCCAATCCCTTTCACATTAGAAAATTCCGGATCATTCTTCACATTTATAATGTAAGTTTCAAGTTCATCAAGCCTCCAAAGATCTCTATCCTGAAAACCTAACGGGTAACACTTTACAAATTGAATCAGTCGATCCTTATCATATTTTGAGAAAGAGTCACTTGGATCAAGACAAGTCATACATGATAGAAACTCGGTATTAACATTGTCAAACCAATCATTTAATTCTTGAAGTTGACTATCATCATTGTATAGAGTAACTCATCTTGAAAGTGATGAAGATTTATGACTTTTATACCCCGACATGATCTCCCTAGAACCAAAAATAGTTTTTTCATATCTTTAACGACTATATCATGATTATTACAAAATATAATAATTTTTGACAACAAACTCTCCCAACCTGAATCTCTCATGATTTATAATTGTTGCTTTGAGATATTAACTAAAACTATTGCATTAAAAAAAATTGGGCTTTCTTTTGTAATGCTTGTGAAAAGTTATTCGAGATTCCCAAAACTTTTTTCATTAAATGCGACAAACACACAAACTCAAAATCTCTAAAAAATGCAACAAAGTACCTGCTTCTGTACTTCTTCCCCCGATGTATCATCTTCAATAATCTCAAGCATTTTAATTATTTCAGAAAACATGTTAATAATACCAAGAACCGTGTCATAAACATCGTATGTCTCCAGGCTGCTTCAAAGTTGCTTCTTGATTCAAACCAAGCCCAGTCTTAATTTACTGTGAAAAACTCCTTCACTTATTCTTTATATGTGCTTTACTCAAAGAACTTCATTAGGCTTTCAAGAAGCTCCAACAACATTAGCCGAAATTGCTGGATAATAAAAGAATGATTTAAGCTTCTTAAGTTTTTTAGCAACTGTTGCATGTGTAGCGAAGCAGTGAGTACCAAAAATAAAGTTATTTTATGATAATATCAGACTCTTAAAACCATTGAATTCCACTCACATGTTACTAGTTCCATCATATCCTTGCCCATGTACACGTGACATGTTCAGTCCATGTTTTGCAAAAATTGACTCAATTGCCTCTTTAAGTGTTCGAGCAGTTGTATTAGCAACATGAACAATACTAAGAAAACATTCAATAACATATCCATGTTTATTTATGAACACATCCCACCTTGTGGGTCGATAGCCGAGTAATAAAAAACTTGTTCATTTATTATACTCTATCCAAGTGTACGGCGTAAATGCAGTACGAAATGAGTAAGGTCGATTTTCACAAGGACCATATATCGATTCAAAATTGACAAGTAATATAATATGGATAATGTAGTCTTATCTAAACAATATGAAATATGAGTTGTTATATTTATCGTACGAATGACGATCATAAACTATATAAAAATATGAACTAATAATTTTATCTAAAAATAGAGCACAAATTTGTAAGATAGAAAATATCAAGAGATGTGGTATATTATGGGTTTGCAATGAACTTGTAAATGCTCTTTCTGTTCAATCAATAAAGTATTGTTTATGATTCAATTCATTATAAGCCAAACACACACATAGTTCAACCCTTCTCCAATAACACACATAGCTCAACCCTCCTCTCAATAGTGATTAAGCTATAGATTTTAAGTGTGAAATAACGTCTACATTTGATCATACTTAGAACTCCAAAAAGTTTAAAAATTTGTACGATCTCACTATTAATCTCAAACCTCTTGGTTTTGTTCATTAGAGTGTTTCGTGATTGAAAGCCTATTGATAAACCTCATCTCTCGAATTTTAGTTTATCAAGCTATTAGTAAAAAGGTTTTCAATCAATCAAAACTTAAATATGCATAAACATTTGTAAATCACTTATGCAATAATGAAATAAAAATACAAAAATAGATAAAGGATTATACTCCATTGAAATAAAGATTAAATCATTACTATTCATTATTTCCAAACACTAGAGTATTGAAAGATTAGCTAGATATGTTCAAAAAATTAGCCAAGTAATTCATTGAACACCTAGCATTCATAAATAAAACAAAGGAGAATTAAACCGTATGGATTGTGTGGATCCTCGATTTTTATTTTTCCTGTGTTTCTCCTCCAAACCAAACCAAACCAAACAATTCTCCTCTTTCTCTCTAAATCTCTCTCAAAACGACTCTTTACTAATGGATAATAGAAGTGACTGGAACTTGATGTATTTTGACTGCTTCTTGGCCCCCTTTTAAAGTCAAAACAAAATTTCCAGCATTAAGCATTTGATGTAGCATTTTTTGTCCCCATCGTGACCTGGGACACAACCACAACAGGGATCGCAATCACTTGGCGTAAAAATGGCATGCAGAAATGGGCTAAGTCGCGACTGGTCTTCATGAAAATGTCTTTGCAGGATCGACTCCTGTCGCGACCGGGTCTTTTTGGCTCGTTAAATCATTTTAATATGTGCTCTTGCTTCTACATTGGCCTACTAGACCCTTACCCTTAGTCCACGTCTCCATTCTTTTCACCCTTATGCTTTTTTAAGCCCAAATAGCTCCAAAACCCTATAACAACTATAAAAAAAAAAAAAATACCAAACATGTAATAACATTCAAATAATAGGAATTTAAGTAAAAAGACGTTAAAAATACACAAACAATTATTGAGGTCTAAGCAAATATGTCCCAATATGTGCATAAAATCACAAAAAAAACAAAAACATTTCGTAAGGCTTCTTGAGAGCACATGATGAGCTCGTGGATTTCATTGAATGAGAACATAAAGCTCAACGGAGCTGACTAGGAGAATTTTCATTTTGTAGCTTTTATATATGGATATGGCCGGAATCGGGTTTTCAAGATTGCCCATATCATTTTTGAGTCTTTCGTACAACGAGATAGAAACCAAAGCAAGTTTTGAAGAGATACATATACAATAGATAATTACACAAGGTTTCTCACAAGGCACATCATTATTCAAAACAAGATAGCAATATCATTAAATCATGTGATTTTTAAGAATATAAGTAATTTTATAAAATCAACTCATCCTTACATCATCAAATATTTCAAAAAATATCTATAAAATGCGCATTCCATCAAATGAATCAAATATTATATTACAAACCCAATTATCCACAATTTACACTTTATTTCTAATAAAGAAATTAAACGTGCAAATAAAAAGATTGCTAAACATAAAAATGAAATAAAAATAACTAATAATCCTATATAAAATTTAAAATGATAATATAAGATCAAAGTAAAGCGCACTCTATCCCCCCAAACTTATTTTCTACTATGTAGTAATAAATTCGCAAAGGAAAGAGTGGTTTACTTTGGTCAGACTCAGAAAATCAAGGCCAGTTGGGAGGAGAAGGTTTGGCCTCGTAGTCATGCTGGCGAATAGGAAAACTATCCATCCATATCATCATTCTCATCATCCACCACACGTCTCTTGTTTCAAATCTTGCGCATATCCCCCTACATCTCGACTTGGTTTTGATGCATCTCGTCCATCTGGTCCTCCAGCCTCATCATCCTCTTGGAATTTGATCCTCTCTCGAATGCCGATATGAGGTCCCCGCTTCACCATCATCGGTCCTTAGTCCTTCTTATGTTCACACAAGAGCCCTCCTTACCTCTTGATGTTCTCAAGGGTCGAGGTTCCAGTTTATTTGGTCTTAGAATTCGCCTAATTAGGTGAGTATTGGATTCGGGAGCTAGAAATCGCCATTCATGTGATATTGGAATAAACATTGATTATCACATGAAAGAATCATTTTTGAGCTTCTCAAATGCTTATTATCCAACTCGGTAATCCCTAGAATAACTCTCTGATCTTTAGGCTAGATTCCCCATAATTTGGTAATCGGTGTGATAAGGCCTTCGATGCAAATGACCCTTTTTTGTGGTTTGACTTCTGAATGAATTATTTAATTAGAGCCCATGCGACATTGAATACCATTCCTGAAAGTATATACCAAAACGCCACTAACTTTGATCTCTTCACTCCGCCGTTTTCGTAATAGGCGATTATCAGTGACGATATCACTCGATGAATGTATTAGAATACTAGGTTCTAAATTTATGAGGCTTTGGTAGTCTTACTATTGAAATCCAGACCTCATTCCCCAGTCCTACTGTAATCATGGCCAAAATCCATATCGACAAAAGTTTGTCGGCTCATAAATGCAAATTCCTCCATCAGGGAGGTTGAGAAACTCAGTGAGTAAGTTAGGATGTGCTCGGCATTATCCAATTAGAAATAGATTACCACCAGATCTCTTGTTGATATCTCCCTCTCTACTTCGAGGTTGCTCAAAAATTCCAACGTCCATCTTTCATACATTAACCATCTCCCCATCATTAAGCTGTTATTAAACCCGATTCAACTAAAAAGTTGATTCACATCCTCCTCAATTTCGAGTGCCTGCATGCACACCAGGCTTACAGACTTTGTGGCTCAGACTCTTAACTTGCAAAGATGGTCTAACTTTTCTCGGCTGTCGAGCAATGGTAGTTTTACCCCGAGTCATGGAATATTAGTCTCCAGGTTGGGTATATACTCCTCTTCCTCATCGGATGAGGCAAGAGGAAAGAATGGTGGTGATGGGCTCAGATTCCTCACTTGGAGTGCTAAGAAAATATTGCCCCCCGTTGGTTTACTGAGTTTCATGAATCCATTTCCTACAAAACAATGACTTCAATTCAATTTGACTCAAGTATAATCAAAATTATTCGATTTTATATCCCTAAAATAAAAACTGAACATTCATGATTTAGAAGTCATTCATTCTCGTCAAAGATATACTCACAATGGACTTGTTAAACATAAATAAGCATTTAATCATGTCAATCATGTATAATTTCAAGTAAACTTAAAATCCAAGCCCAACTTGATTATTGTCTCAAGAATTATCCCCCCATACATCAAATAATTCAATAATTATGACTACAATAATAAGGAGTCTATTTAAAAAGATTCAAAATCCATCATAGCATGCTTCAGTCATCATAAGATCTCAATAAATTCAATAACAAAGCATGCACTCAAGTGTTCGATGAAATTCCTCTATGAACATTCAGTTCAAAGATCATTTGAAGTATCCCAATCACATAATCAAGCATAATCACAATTTTAAACACCAATAAGCATCAATGATCAATTATTGATGAAATCTTCTCAACCAAATGTGAAAATCCCCAAAATCAAAATTAAAGAACCCTAATAAAGGATTTGGAAATTCATACCTTGTTGATGAAATGTATAGAGATTGATGTTGTGTTGTGTTTAAAACAAAATTTTGATGAATTAATCAAGAAAATTTAAAACTTTTCAAAAGGGGGAGGGTTCTCGGTCGAAAAATGAGAGAGATTTGTGAACTTTTTTTCCTTGTGTTTTCTGGCTTTGAATCTATCATATGATCTTTTTGCAATCTGGGTTGTGACCATGACAAGGGTCGAGACCATATGACATGAATAAGGCATCCAAAACTGAACCCGGTAGCGGTCTCTACTAAGGTTAAGACGTCTTTCCGTAAAAACATCACCTAGTAACGACCTATGTAGCGGTCGCTATTGGAGTCACGACATGTCCAGAAAATGCAATTGTTTTGATTATTTTGATTTTACTTTAAAAATACACTACCTATATACCTACAATAATGGGTTGCCTCCTAACCAGTACTTCATTCTATGTCTTTTGCTAGATATTCTCTCCCATCAAGAGTTTGGTTTTCCAAAGATTAATATGTCACCGTCTCATTCATTTGTCTTTATTCCACGTAATTATCAATTTCACTAATATCACTCCACAAGTCAACGGAGTTATGCACAACTCAATTTGAAGGTGTAATCAAGATATTTTGAACATGAGTGTCGAAATCGTCTATCTTTTTACACTTTTCAACTCGAGGTATATTATCACATATTTTTATTGAATTATAAGTTCTTAAAACTTTATGATCATCATTGATACGTAATGTGATTTGTTTCTTTTCAACATCAATAAGTGCTCAGCTTGTTGTTAAAAATGGCTGCCCCAAAATCAATGGCACATTTTTGTCTTCTTCCATATCCAAAAATACAAAGTCTACTGGGAAGAAAAAATCATCGACTTTTACTAGTATATCCTCAACTATACCCTTCAGGTCGTTGTAGTATAGTGGTGAGTATTCCTGCCTGTCACGCGGGTGACCCGCGTTCGATCTCCGGCAACGGAGCCATTTTGTTTGAAGAGTTTTAGTGGTGTTGAAAGTATATCAACGGTTTCATGGCTTGGTGTTATCGGAAATCGATTCAATTGAAAGCTTCAATGTGTTCCAAGCTTTGAAAAGTAAAGGAAAACGAAAATAAAGCAATTAAACTAACTAAACTAAACTAGGAATTGAAATTGCATGTTGGTAGAATGCCTCATCGGATGCCTCAATATGTAAATGCAAGCAAGTAATGGAAATAAGCAATAAATGCAATGTTTCACCAAGTACAAGCATGCAAGCACAAGGTACAACTATGCATAAAATCCTAAATAATGAAAATTACCAAATATTGAAAGCATGGATGTAAAGAGCAATGGAAATTAACAAGAAAGTTCAAAACTTTAAAGAAAATAACAAGCAACAAAACCTAGATCTAAGATTTAACCTAAAAATATGCATAAAAATAAAATTGCAAATAAAGCATAGCAAAATCTCAAAATCATGACAATCCAAGAGCCGATCTATGATCGATGTGTCACTCATCTAGATTCCATAGCCAATTCATATGTTTCATCATGAATTCAAGGTGCTAAGGCTAAAAGCATAACATGAAGAACAAGTATGGAAATGAAGAACAAAGCATGGAATTAAAGCATAAAACATGAAATTGAAAGGAAATTTACTTGAATTAGGAAATGAAACAAAGCTTGAATGTAATTGCATCAAAAGTAACAATTCAAAGGAGTATTTGGATTCTTCTTAGGCTTACAAACCCAAGGCCAAGCATGAAAGTAAATTTAAATATAGAAAAGAAATTACATCAAAACTTGAAATTAAATCTAAAACCTAAGAGAGAGAAATTAGATCTTAAAAACTAGAGAGAGGATTTTTCTAATCCCAAACCCTTACTTGGGTTGGGAGAAAAATGAAAGTCCCCTTACAAAATGAAAGAGAGGTTCTATTTATACAAGTTAATTAGGGGTAAATGGGTCAATTATGCCATATGAGCTTGGATTTCCATGTATTGACAAAATTTGACCCAAAATGGTCAAAATAGACCTTGTGGGTCAAGTTTGGCTTGATTGGCTCAGGAAATTTGCAAGGTGGCTCGACATGGGCCGAGATGGCTCGGCGCTGGGCGGGCTGGCTCAGTAGGACTCGGCGCTGGTCGGCAGGCTCTCGGCAGCGTGCAGGCAGGCGCGCGCAGTTGATCGACTGGATCGGCAGTCAATCGACTGCTCTCGGCAGGACGGGCGTGGACGGCAACTCTCTGCCGAGCAGTCGATCCAGCCCTCGGCAGTCGATCGACAGCGCTTGGCAGTCGATTCGACTTCTTGGGAAGTCGATCGACTGAGCTCGTCAGTCTCGACAGCTGTGGCTCGGCAGTCTCAGCAGGTGCTCGGCAGGCGTGGCGGACACTAGGTAACCCAGTGTCATAACACGTACCTAGTGCCAGCCATAATTCTTCAAATCGAGCCCCGATTCCGCTAAAACTCCAATCGGAAGCCCATACTCGGCCATATCCAGACTAGAATACTTCAAAATACCTAATTTAAACATAAAATTAATTAATTAAGATTAAAATAATCATATTAAGTAGAAAATCAAAAAGAAACAAGAAAAATAACAAAACGAGAAAACAAACAAAAAACCTAATAAAACTCAACTCAAAAACTACTAAAATCAACATAAAATCCTAATTAAAAACACGAAGAAAAACACAACAATTACATGCAAAACAGCCGCCCCAAAATCAATGGCACATTTTTGTCTTCTTCCATATCCAAAAATACAAAGTCTACTGGGAAGAAAAAATCATCGACTTTTACTACTATATCCTCAACTATACCCTTCATGTACTTCAAGGATCTATCCACCATTTAGAGCATGGTAATAATCAAGTTAATGCTTCCGATCTCTAATTTCTTGAAGATCGATAATGGCATAAGGTTTATGCTTGCACTGAGATCATAAAAGGGCGGTTGTCAACAAACTTTCCCTAATTATATATGGGATCTTGAAACTCCGGAGGCCCTTGAATTTGAGATGCAACTTCTTCTGAATGACCGCACTGCATTCTTCCATTAGGCATCTTCAATAACCTCTCATAGTTTGCCATCTGCATTAAAGCATCAATAAATGGTATGTTTATGTGGGTTTTTCAAAATATATCTAAAAACTAAAAAAAACTAGTCATCCATTTTTTTTGTAGTTCTTTGCAGAAAAGGTAAAGAATTAGAAGACTTAAGGGAGGTACAATAAGATTTTGGCATCTTAACCTTTGTTTTGAGTTCTACTTCCACCACATCTCCTTGGTATATTTTTCTGCCTCTTTCGTAAGTTCATGTTCAATTCTCGACATCCTTAGCCCTTCATAATGCATCCTTCTTCTCAAATGAATTACATTCACTTGATCTTTAGGTTTTAGTTCCATGTTGCTTGGAAACTTTCTTTCCTTTGTTGGTTCCTGGTGATGGTATCCAACTACGAGATTTGTGTCTCAAGTGACTTCATATGGGTGCCTATCGACCCATTCATTTGACATAAGTTTTCCTCTACTCATTCAGTCCTTGCTTCACTCTTCTTGAACAGAGATTTTGTTTCACCCATTAATGTGGTGAACATATCATCTATTCTTAACTTCTTCTCTTTTATCACTCCATTTTTCACCGAGAAACCCGATGGTGGTTGGAGTGCATTGTTTGGATTGGCATTTGAAAAGTTCGGATGATTTTTCATTCCTAGATGGTGCTGACTTTTACCTTGGTTGCTTCTGTAGTTATTGTTGAAGTTTCTTTGGTTGACAAGATTTATGTTTTCAACCACTTCATGCATAAAAACACCCTTTACTTGTCCCGATGAAATTCCCAAGTTTGATGACATCAACATGTCAAACTTGCTATTCATTGCTGACCGCTCGTCGTTGAAGCGTCAAAAATAATATTTATAAAGTCCTCGACTTTCCTCTACTAACTAGTAGCAGTGGTAAGCAAGGGTCGATCCCACGAGGAGTGTGGATTAAATTGTGATTATTCGTATTCAAATAAAATAACAAACGGAGGTAGAGATGATAAACTAACTAAATAACTAAATAAATAAAGATAACAATCAAATAACGAAACAAATAAATAAATCTTCCAGTCCTAGTTCCGTTTCAACCCTCGTTCCACTCATCTAACCAACCACAATATCATAGTCCATTCTTCATATTCAACTAAAAATCCTAAGTAACAATAAGCTCTGTTACTCGAATTCACCCTTATCGTATACTCAATTAAAATAAGCTCTTTAATTGATTCTAATTATTGAATAACCTAGAATAAGATCTCTAGATTCAACCCAACAATAGCATTAATATCTAGGCAAATAGGTTAATCTAATCAATAAACGCATAAGCTCGGTTTATTCAACCTATGCTGTGTTACCCCTAGTGATACACGACCATTAGTTGCTTCAGAGAAATCAAAACTACGCCAATTACATGGGAAACAGTCCTCTTTCTAGCAATTGATAACCAAATCCCTAATCTAGGTGGCCAATCCAAACCAAGAATTCAGCAATCATGTCATGAATATAGCAATCATGATATGTAAATAGAATAACACAAGCAATCTCATATGAAGAACAAAAGAAATATGCATAAATTAATTAAGACATAGTTTCACGAGGGTTTCCACATCCCTAGAACTAGATAAATCAATCTACTCACTCATGGAGTTCATAGAATAACAGGAAAATAAAGAAATAAAACATAAATCTAAGATAGAAAAGAGATAAGAAAGCTTAGATCTTGAATCTTGAGTCTTCAATCTTCAAGCTCTTGATGGTTGGGTATTTTGGGTGCCTTAGAACCCTAGGATTAATGTTCCAGATGTTTTTGATGTTTAAGGGAGGTATTTATAGGTTTAGGAAGTCTTGGGCAATAAGAAATCCTAAAAAAATGCATTTTCTGGGCAGTCGCGTCGACCGAGCGTCGATCGATGCGTTTCGGATCGACGCGACAGAGATTTCATGGGCAAGTGCATTGGCCAGGGCTACTATAACGGTTCTGGAGTCAACCGACGTCAACGGGTCGACGCGGGCGGGCTGGTTGGCAGCGCTCGGCAGGACTGGTCGGCAGTGCTCGGCAGGCTCGGCAGTGTTCGGCAGGCTCAGCAGGATATTATAACGGTTCTTGACTGGCAGTGATGTTAGCTGTTCCCTGCTTTCTATAATGGTTGATCCCAGCGATAACCCATCTAGAAAGCCCAGAATCGTCCTTTCTTTGCCAGTTCACTCGTTTTGTCTCTCGTTTCCTCGTGCAACTCTTATGCATCATCATTAAATCTTCAACTCACCAATTTAGCACCTAATTACTGCAAAATAGATCAAAAACACACAATTGGTGCTCGACTACTCATAATAATAAATATGCGAGAAATAAATATATATAAGAATATTAAGCACATAAAAATATAAGAATTAAACCATTAAATATCGTACAATTTCTCGCCTATCAAATTCCCCCAAACTTAAACCTTTCTTGTCCTCAAGCAACATCAGAATTAAAGCATAGGGCAGCATAATATAAGTAAATCACTCAAATTGAACAAATGAACTCATTCGTACTCTAGACACCATTATATTTCTAGAAATTGCAAGCGTTTCATGTGTTGACTCAAGTGACCCCAATAGATTGACAACCCCTTTTTATATACGCCACATCAATGTACTATGGTGCCCCATCGCTACTCAATGGTTTGACTCTATCCATTGTTGGTCACGATCAAATATCTCGTCCTCTCCCATTTGTTTATTTATTATTTTATATATATATTTTTTCTCAATTGAGGCCCGCAGCTCCGTACTATCGTTCTTGACTTGACTTAATAATGATTCGGAGCTGGATAGAAGGATCGTCTTGATTTGGTATTTGATTTGTTGGGTTCACCACCGCCATGTTTGAGATTGTAGTTGATTGCGCCACTTGAATATGTGCATGAGTTTGTTGAGCTACTAGCATCTTCGTTTGATTTTCGCCCTTAGAATTTTTAAGTGAATTGCACTTGATAATTATGGATAGACAGCTGTTTCGGCACCTCAATTCTTTTTTGATTTTTCAATTTTCGACTAACGCCATGACGGTATACCCCAACCGGACTTTATTGGACTTCTGTTTCGACTAACGAGATATTTTCACACAACCGCCAACTTCAAGGCCCCACACAACTCATATTGAATACGGCAACCACAAATACACATCAACAACGCAACAATCTAGAATTGACGCCCCACAAATAAATCACAAAAGTACCAACATGCGTACCATTGACCTCTAAATCAAATGATGACTAAAGAATTTAACCGAAACATAATTCATTCAACCAATTAAAGCAAGTAATTTTTAACCATTTTCTTTTCCATCCCCCAGAATTTATCACAAAATTTTCAAAATTTATCAATTTTCAGCACAATATTCTCAATAACCCACTCCCCCAAACTTAAACTTTAGCGTGTCCTCAAGCGAACACAAAGAAAGAACAAGTAAATAATAAATCATAAGGGAAGAGTAAGGGAAAATAAATCACCGGGGTAAATGTCAAGGGGGTCTCGGTTCCAGACGGTCTTTTTCGAAAATATGCCCAATCATCCAAATCAACCAAGCTTTGTATCCCTTCAACTGCAAAAATAAAAATCAAAATAGAAATAATGTAAACATTGGGTTGCCTTCCAACAAGCGCCTTTTCTTAACGTCGTCGACTCGACGTGGTACCCCTCAATTCCATGGGGGTTTCGAGGGAGGTCTCAAAGTGCACGGAATGCCCATGAATTCATCCTCCATAATTCGCATCCATTTCGACGTTGGATGCTTAACCGGATCCTTACGACTTTGTGGTGGCTTCTCTAGATCTGATGAATCATAGGGATGTAGCTCATGAATCTCATCAATAGACTCAACTATAATAAAGTGATAGCTTATTCATATAAGAATCCTAAAGATCTTAGAGAAACCAAAGATTGGTACAAGACATCGACTACCATCAACAACATATCCAGGTGTAGATAAAAGAGATACTTGAATATCCAGGTGAAAGTACGGCTTCACCTGAACCATTGCCAGACACTTCACCATAAAAGAAGATCCTATCGACATAGTGGGTACCAGACAACATTCCCAAAGTTACAATATTCTCAACATGTCATATGAGAAGTTCTAACTTGATACTATAAATCAATATTAATTAATTCTAAATTTGGATATTTCAGATTTCAAGAATCGATAGATATTGATAGACGATCGGACGTCCACAATGCGAATTACGGCCAAAACTCTCGGCCTTGAAAAATAAGGGTTCATTTTACTCCTTGAAATGAGACTTGAAAGATTTGTGAAGATCGCGTAGGACTTAACAGGATTAGATATAAAAATGGGAGTTATATCTAGAGAATTATTAAAAGAGATAGTTGATAATATGGTAAAATTATTCAAAATCTTTTTTATGGGCACATGATATTTCGAAGGGTATGGAAGAGTGGAAACGTAAAAAATACTGACAAGACATCTATTGCCTCATATTAAGAGATGTTTGTTATGCAGAGGAATACATCCGGCTATTCATCGAGTGCCGGTGGAAAGCCAAGGTGAATGATGGGGATGCTGCGCAATTATTTTTTGCAGAAACACCAAGTCTTTGGAGAGAAATGTTAATCTAAGAATACAAACTAACAACTGATATGGATGCGGTTTCTAGAAGAATGTGATTTCTAAAATCCAAGTTAGTAGAGAGGTGCCACCAAGCAGAGCTTCATGAGAATTGCAAGAGATTAAGAGGAATCAATAAATCTGTTCCTTTATGTTGTGCAGAAAATAGCATCCCAACAGTAGTTGGTGGTCATCCACAGATACATAAGCGGAAGAAAGAAAGAAGTCACCCTTATGCTCGGTGGAACAAGAGAAGGTTTTCAGGGAAACCAAGAAGACTCTGGTCAAAATAAAAGACCCAGAACTATTAATCAGGACAAAAATGAAGCTGATCCAAAGTCGGAGATCGTTCTCAAGCTAAGGAAGTACTAGAAGGACTCCATAAAAAAAACTTTCAGACGATCTCACACTAGAGCAAATGAAATATTTTGGATTATAATTTTGGACATGTGGAGTGATGAGATCTCATTTATTTCTCTTGGGTAGAATCAGGATGATGGAGGAAAAATGTGTAAGTGAAATATGATTAGGAAGATATATTCCAACATCCTATTTTATAGGTTTATAATGTGTAGACAATAATAGATTTCGGATGGGTAAAAACAAAATCATGATTTTCAAGAAAATGTTGTTTTTTGTAGTTTTAATAGTGTATAGTCTTGTCACTGGTACATATCACTAGGGTGAAAGTGAAGTACCCAAAATCAAGAAATTATTTATGTGCCAATGGATGGACTACATCAAAACTCGATAAAGTGTGGAGAACTCTAAAATAATATGTTAATAATTAAAGTAAGATTTTCAGTTGTACAATCATGTCGTTGGTAGATTTAAGTGGGTAAAAGTAAATTGCCTAGTAGACTGCAAATAGATTGACCACACCACTACCCTACGAAGCTCCAAGGGTCATGTTAATGTGATATTTTTTTACTGAATACACAGCACACCGACACATGTTCTCACTTATCTCACATGCCTATATATACACAGAAAAACTATCAATCAAACATAAATTAATTAATACAATATTTAATTATCTTTCTCTCCCTGTAAAATAAAAAAGCTAATGGGTAACTTTGATGAAAACCATCCCCATGTAAGAAGATCTCGAGATAATTACTATGATCCTGAAAGAACCTCATGGACCATGGACATGGAACGAGTAATTTTAGATAATCTTTCAAAAGAAAGTGTTGAAAGGGGAGCAAAAAGAGGAGATATAAGATTGAGTGTCATGCAGGTAACAAATGTACTCTATGTGTTTTTTGCATTTTCACCTTCTATTGATGACGTTAGTTAGAAGATCAAGGAAATAGAAATGAGTTTCAATTGCTAAGATGTGTTATTGCTGAGCCTGGAGTTTTTCGGGATCATGAATGAAAATTGATTTGTGTGGATACCACTTAAAACACATGGGACGAGATATGTCAAAAGTCTCAACTCAAATTCTTCCCACCAAGAAAGATGCTAAAATTCAAGAGAGAGATTGCTCAACTTCGCCAATTAGAAAAAGATTACACGAAGCATGGGAAAGATTCTAAGAGTTTTTTTAGAAAGTGCCATCAACGTGGTTTTCCTCAAAATCAACAAATTTGTTATTTTTACAATGGGGCACATGAAAGTGATGGTGGATGCTTCAACAAGAGGAGCCTTGTTAGCGAAAAGCACCAATAAGGCGATGAACATATAAGAAGAAATGGAGGTCAATAGTTATCAATGGACGAAAGAATACTCTATGATCAAGAAAGTTTCTATGGTGGGAGAGAATGATGTGATCACCACTATGACCCAACAATTAGCAGCAATTGATAGGCGAGAAATTATACGATATTTAATGGTTTAATTCCTATATTTTTATGTGCTTAATATTCTTATATATATTTATTTCTCGCATATTTATTATTATGAGTAGTCGAGCACCAATTGTGTGTTCTCGATCTATTTTGCAGTAATTAGGTGCTAAATTGGTGATTTGAAGATTTAAGGATGATGCATAAGAGTTGCACGAGGAAACGAGAGACAAAACGAGTGAATTGGCAAAGAAAGGACGATTCTGGTCTTTATAGATGGGTTATCAGTGGGATCAACCGTTATAGAAAGCAGGGAACAGCTAACATCACTGCCAGTCAAGAACCGTTATAATATCCTGCTGAGCCTGCCGAACACTGCCGACCAGTCCTGCCGAGCGCTGCCGACCAGCCCGCCCGCGTCGACCCGTTGACATCGGTTGACTCCAGAACTATTATAGTAGCCCTGGCCGATGCACTTGCCCATGAACTCTCTGTCGCGTCGATCCGAAACGCGTCGATCGATGCTCGGTCGACGCGACTGCCCAAAAAATGCATTTTTTAGGGTTTCTTATTGCCCAAGACTTCCTAAACCTATAAATACCTACCTTAAACATCAAAAACGTCTGGAACATTAATCCTAGAGTTCCAAGGCACCAAAAGGAGTCCAAAACACCCAACCATCAAGAGCTTGAAGCTTCAAGACGCAAGATTCAAGTTCTACACATCATTCCTCTTATTTTATCAAGGATTATGTTTGTTCATCTGAACCCTTTGTTTTATTTTATTAACTCCATGAGTGAGTAATTCTATTATGTAGTTCTAAGGATGTTGAAACTCTCGTGAAACTATGTTTAATTGATTTATGCAATATTATCTTTCATTCTTCATATGCGATTGTTTGTGTTGTTCTATTCTTAATTCATGATTGCTTGATTCTTAATTTGGCTTGATCACCTAAATTAGGGATTGGTTGTCTGTTGCTAGAAATAGGATTGCTTCCCGTGTAATTGTCGTAATTTCCATTTCTCTGAAGCAACTAACGATTACGCATCGTTAGGGATAACACAACATAGGTTGAATGAACCGAACTTATGTGTTTATTGGCTAGATTAATCTATTTGCCTGATTAATAATGCTGTTGTTGGGTTGAACCTAGAGAGCTTATTCTAGGTTATTCAATAATTAGAATTAATTAAAGAGCTTATTTTAATTGAGTAAACGGTAAGGGCAAATTCGAGTAGCAGAGCTTATTGCTACTTAGGGTTTTTAATCGCATGTGATGAATGGATTATGATATTGGGATTGGTTAAATGAGTGAATCGAGGGTGGAAACTGAACTAGAACTAGACCTTTATTATTGAATTTTTCGTTAATCATTCTCTTGCTCGTTTTGAATTATTTAATTCATTAGTTAATTTTCACAATTCCTACCCCAATTATTTGCTTAAATAAAATACGGATCATCACAATCTAACCACACTCATCGTGGGTTCGACCCTTACTTATCACTACTACTAGTTAGTAGAGAGAAGCTGAGGAAAATAAAATATTTAATTTGACGCTTAACGACGAGCGGTCAGATTTTGGCGCCGTTGCCGGGGAGTGACGCGTTTAAATTGTGATTTGATGTATTTTAATATTTTTAATTTTAATTCTAATTTTTATTATTTCCATTAATTTTCTTTTAGATCTTGTGACTATGGCAGGAGGTAGAGAACGCACGTTGAAGGAGCTAGCAAATCCGGATCTTCCGCAACAACAACTATGCATCACGTTTCCAACCTTGGAGGATGCTAAATTCGAGTTGAGATCCAGATTAATCTATCATTGCCGGAGTTCCATGGATTGGATGGAGAGGAACCGCACAATCACTTGAAGGAATTTCATGTTATATGCACGAGCATAAAGCCCGCCGGAGTGACTGACGAACAAATTAAACTACGGGTATTTCCATTTTCATTGAAGGGTCTAGCCAAAGATTGGCTTTATTACTTACCTCCTGGATCCATCACCACGTGGATGGCATTAGAGAGGGTATTTTTTGCAAAGATATTTTCCCGCTTCACGAGCGGCGAGCCTGCGTAAAGACATTTGTGCAGTGAGGCAGTTACCCGGGGAGATATTGCATGAGTATTGGGAGCGTTTCAAGAGACTCGTCGCTAGTTGCCCTCATCATCAAATGGGCGAGGAGTTATCAATACAATACTTTTATGAAGGTCTCTGTTTCACTGATAGAAACATGAGCCTATGCGTCTGTTTCGCATGCTTTTGACAAATAAAATTTACCTAATTTTATATTATCGCTTTATTGTATCTGACCTAATTTTATTCTTTTCTTTTATTATATCTTTCAAATTTTAATATTTTTATTTTATATTGTCTAACTAAATTTTTTTAAATTCATTATATCCTTTTATTCTCCCACCATAAGAATATAATAAGTCATAAATATTAGTATAAAAAAATCTATATTAGTTATTTTAATTAAAAGATAAATTACATATGAAATAATTTTAATAAAAAATAATTATGAAATAATTAAATAAGTTGTATTTATAGTAAAAATCATAATAATTTTATTTTTAAAACTTAAGACATTCCGTGTATGTAATTTATGAGTTATTTGCAATAATCTAAATATGTAACTAAATGTTAGTAATGAATTAAATCTAAAAATTATATAAATTCATGTAAGAATAATTAATAATATTAATTAGATATCGATACAATACGACACGGGTTGAGAGTATGACATCTATTTAGTTTTTCAAAGTATGTAACTAATAATTATTAATGAATTTGCTCTAAATATTAAATTATAAAATAATTTTATAATAATAATAATTAATTAATAGAGATTACACATAAATTGAGAATATGATATCTTTTTCTAATTATGTAAATAAAATTATTAATAAATTTAATCTAAATATTGAAATATAAATTACTTAATACTTATAAAAATTAATAAATAAATTAGATATGTAGAAGCACCAATTGAGAATATATCAATTGATTTTTTTATTTTATATTTAAAATTTTATAATTTTAATAAATATTTTTATATTTATCTTTGAATAAATCTAATGTAATAAGGGTGTTAAACTAGTTCCCTACTATAAATACATCTTTTTTAACCGGAAAAGGATTTTGATTCAATTATCTTGTACTCTAGAATATTAAAGGTAAGAGCATCTTCAATGCTACATTATGAATTGTCGAGGACATGAAAAATAGAATAGAAATAATAAAAAAAACTTCTCCAATGGTAAATGTAAATTGTATGGAATAATTGATTATTAATTGATTAAAAAGATGAAAGAAACAATTAATTAATATAAAATAATCAAAAAATTAGGAAATATATCGAATAGACAATGTTTAGCACACTATCTAGATGTAGACGATGTGCTAGACATTGTCTACAACTTTTTTTGTCACATAAGATTTTTTAGCTCATGTAGCAAATATTGTATTTCAATTGACAATGCATTTGAGATCTCTAATAGGTTGAAAACACGAATCCACACGTCAACAAGGAATAACACATTAATTACTAAAACTGCAAAAAAAAAAATTAGTTGTAACTAAATTTACTAGTTCGGATACCCGCGTTTACGCGGGCATATCGAGCAAAATCATACTAACAAAAGCAAAAAAAATAAATATTAAATTATATTCAATAATACAACTTATTGAAATCGTTCACTTCAGATCCTGGAAAAATTCCTTGTAAAAAACATTTGCAATCTTATTAACAATATTACTATCGTTGTCACAACATAAAATTTTTAATCCTTTATATGATATCGATAAACATTTGACAACAATAAATTAACCAATTCTGAATTTCAAATTTTCAATAATTATTTTTAAAAAGCTATAAATTAAAATTTCAAAAACATTGACAGAAGAAGAAATTAGTATTAGTATTCTTTTATATAATTGTAGATGAAATATGAGATCTATATTGGGAATAAAACCATGCCATAATGTAAACTCTCGGGCACAAAATTGTCTTTTTGAAAGTGGGAATGAGACTACTCATATTTTTCTTCGTTTTGGAAATATTATCGAGTGATCCACTCAATATTTTACAGACAACGGAGGGTGGCGTAAACGGTTAAATTATATGCTTTGTTGTTTTTGAATGGCGTCTGGAAATATTCTTGCGTGAGAAGATGGATATCGTACTGGAGGGGAATTTTCATTTTTGGTCCACTATGGCCACATTCCAGAAAAGGTACATGATGTTGGTCATCGTCAAACAATGTCTGCTAAGTTGGCCAATTCATCAAAAAAGGTCAAAAAAAGCCCGATTACGCTTTTTTACTGACGTGGTGTGATTCCATACTTTCTTATCATTTTTCTTTAATCTTAAATATTAAATTGAAAATAATAAATTGGGAAAATTTTTATTTTGGTCCATTATATTAGTCACATTTCAGTAAAGGTACGTTAAATTGGTCATCATCAAACCATATCTGCTAATTAACCAATTACTCAAAAAAAAAAAAGGGTCCAAAAAAGCTTTGATCGAATTTCTTTTCTGACGTGGCATGATTCTATATTATTTTATCATTTTTATTTTATTTAAATATTAAATTGATGACAAAAACCTGTTTTACCTTCATTTTCTTTTCTTTTAATCAGATTAATAAAGTATTAATTAATAAGAAATAAAAAATCAGTGATAAATATATAAACATAAAATAAATCTTCAAAAGTTATAAAATTAATATAATAATTCATATGATTTGTATATTATTAAAATCTTAATCAATACAAAGTTAATAAACTCGAAGATAAATATAAGAATATAAAATGAATTTTAAAAAAATTATAAAATATATATATAAAAATCTATATGAAAAAATCTTTTATAAATGAATTTTAAAATTTCTATATTTATTATATATTTCTTAATAAATTGGGAGAAATTACTACATCAAATACCAATGCACCACGATAAGTAAGGACCATTTGATCACTGATTTCGATATTGTTATGTTGGATAAAATGATCCAACACGACGTTGAATTCGACGTTCTTATTAATCTTGCTCATTTCAACTGACCATGAATCACCATGCCAAATTCTTAGATCGAAGTCTACAAGGAGTGCATCTTAGAAAAATTTGGAGAAAGTATCTGGAATATGTTGTTAGAGAAGATCAAATTTTAGTTTATGAGATATCTTTAATTATATAAATTCAAATGAAAAAATAGGAACATTAGTACAACAATGAATATATAGGAACAATATATTTAATACATCACTTGGAAATTAAAAAAAAAAATTAACATGTTAACGTTAAAAATACTAACTAATTTATTGATCGTTGAGTATTTGTGGATAAATACTTTATTCCGTGGGCAATATAACTTTTGATCGGATATTTCGTGTTGACATAGAAATAATATGAAAAGAAAATATTATAAATAATGGGAGAGTATCATATATAAATTAATTTTGTAAATGATTTTTTGGGGTTAAAAATTTTAATGTAACGAAGTAGTTTAAAGGGTTCAAAAAAAAAACAAAAAAAAACCAAACTGTCCTTGTTAGAGTATGCAATACAAATACTTTGATTAATTGCAAGTTGGGGATGAAGACTTACATCCATTGTTTGTTTGGTTTTGTAATAAAAGTAATAAAAAATGAGTGGTTTTTTATATATAAGGCAAAAAGTGATTATACATTATTTATATAGAATTAAATTCTTAAGTCATATAAATAAATGGAAATACTTTAAAAATTAAGTAACAGTTTTGTTAATTTCCATATTGTAGTGTAAAATATGATATTTTTGTAAAATAAATTAATTTTAGTTAGTAGAATACTGCATGAAAATTAAGGCATATGGAATGTGGAATAATTAGTCTTACACATTGATGAATATTGTAATTAAAGATATCAAATCAAGGGATATTGAGGTTGATCAATATGTTGATCAACCATAATTGTTTTCAAAACCGACTATGTTAATTATGGACAATATTAATCAAGAAATACTATTTCCCGTCAAGACATCAAGCACAGTGTTTAATTATGGTATAATTAATTTACAAATCAATGTCTAATTGATTGTAATGAAAATCTAAAAAAATATTAATATATATTAATATTACCATAATACGATAATAATTGATTGTATATTTACAGTATTTATTGTAATTAATTGACATTAATTATGTAAGAATATATATCTTGTATGTATTATAATTATAAAAAATGATTAATTATACGGTAGTAACTATTAACTATACAATTAATTTATTAAGAATATATAGGATTATGGACGTAATCAATTAAGAAATTACTCTTTTCCAATCCCGTAATTATAGCAACATAACTATACCAATGTGATAAAATCTCGTATAAGGACAACGACCATAATGAATACATATGGTATAATTAATTATTAAATCAATGTCTAATTAGTTGTAACGAAAATATACAAATCATTGTCAAATTGATTGTGATGAAAATCTACAAAATACTAATATATATTAATATTTTCATAATACGATATGGTATAAAAATTAACGCATATAATTGATCAGCAACAAATTATATAAGCGAAATAAAAATAGAGAATTTGATCAGCAATAAATTATATATGGCATATATAATCAGCAACAAATTATACTATTTTAATTCATTATATCATATATAATTAGCAACAAAATTATATATGGCATAAAAATTAATGCGTATGGAATGTGGAATAATTAGTCGAATTCACGCAAATCACACAGAAATCACACGCAGAATTAAAAGCAGAATTAAAAACAAAAACTTCACAGAATTAAAATTAAAACAAAATAAAGCAGAATTAAAAACAAGAACTTCACAGAACTAAAATTAAAACAACAGAAATCACGCAATGAATTAAAATTTAACACAATTAAGCAGAATTAAAATAAAAAACTTCACAAAATTAAAATTAAAACAATTAAAAACAAACTTTACAGCAAAAACTTCACAGAACTAAAATTAAAACAACAGAAATCACGCAGATGAATTAAAATATAACACAATTAAGCAGAATTAAAATCAAAAACTTCACAAAATTAAAATTAAAACAATTAAAAACAAACTTTACACAGAATTAAAATTTAACCGAAATCACGCAAAATTAAAATTAAGCAGAATTAAAAATAAAAACTTCACAAAATTAAAATTAAAACAACAGAAATCACGCAGAACAACAGAAATCACACACGCAGCCGAATTAAAAAAAGACTTTTACAGATTCACAGAATTAAAATTAAACAGAAATCACGCGAAATCACGCAGTAGAATTAAAAACAAAATTAAAAACAAACTTTACAAAATAAAACTTCCAGAATTAAAACAATCACGCATTTCCCAGAATTAAAACAACATCTCCCAGAATTAAAACAATCACGCAGAATTAAAATGCADCAGAATTWAAAACAAACTTTACAGAATAAAACTTTCAGAATTAAATTGCGAATACATTACAGTCAATTCACAAAAAAAAATGACTGATGCAAATCAGCGAATTGAAGTAAAAATAATGAGTTTAATTGTTAAAATTATTAAGAAAAAAAATGAACAAACTGGAGAGAAAAAATACAGATCAAATTGGGTTAGTATTCGCCGACCTCGATCCGCATGTTGACATTTCCCTGCCAACTCCGACCATGTACATACAAATATGGTAAAATATTCCCAGATCGAAATAGACGGTAAACATAGTTCCAACAAAAATTAATTTCCGATAATGAAACCCTACAAAAAGAAAATCAGATTTGCAGGAATTCATTCTCATAATTGACACGATCTGAGTTCCAGGAAGAATCAGTTTCAAAGCAAGGTGTCCGACTCAAAATAACCGAATTTCCGCCCCCCAAAATAAATCATCAAATAACAGATCTACAAAAATAAATTGTAGATTTTCCAAAAATATCAAACACCGTATCCAAACAAATGTTAGATTGTAAAATAATTAAAATCCGAAAGTACTTCGTATGCCAAAATTTTTGTAGTCGAATCAACAAAATTGAATAAAAACCGAAAACAAATATAGAGCAAAGCATTGAGACTTTTAACCATGGAATAATTCGTCGGAAATATGATCACCTTAAAAAACGTCGGTAATGGGAACGATTGTAAGGTAGTTAAAGGTAAAACATTTCTTCTGTTTTCTTCTTTAGGGAGAGAATTTAGTTCTGAGATAAAACGGCGGAAATCAAAGGCTCGTAGTGAAATAAAAAAGAGAGAATAAAAAACTAAAAAAAAAAGTATTATTTATATAACTAGATTATATTTTCATAAAAGTAAGGAAATTTTGTAAAATAATATGGAATTGACACATCAAATTTAGATATTATAAAAAAATGACACATGTCATCTAGTTGACATCTAAGTTAGGTGTCAACACAATTAACAAATAGGAGGATACCAGCAAATCCCCTTAATTATTTCTAGTTCCTGGTTTCTTAGCATGTATAATTCACTTATACTAATGGCTGTTTTAATTGCTTTTAATAATTTTTGGGAACACTTTATACATTTATAAGATGATATACCAAAATGAAATATATAAAAAACATTATATTTATGATCAATATATAATTTAAATATATATTCTATAGTGCAATCTCTCAAGACCTTCAATTACAAGGGCCTAAAGGAACCACCCTATAGAAATTAACACAAGAAAATAAATTTCACATAACAAATTCGAAAAACTTTAAAGAAGAAGAAAAAAAAAAAAAGGATTCGGTCCGCGCACAAACCCTCTTTTTTCTGCCAACAGCACACCCTTTGGTGATCGATCACAGGGACACATCATCATCATGAACTGCATGCATATATGTATGCATATAGCTGATCAGTTCATCATTTGCGAAACAATAGCCAGACAGTTGCTGGTCATGTCCGTCAACTTCTCGGCGTACCCCGACAAGGGCGACTGTGTCTGCATCTCGGCGAACTCATCCTCACAGTCCCCGACGAACGTGATCACGGCGCTCAGCACGCTCCTCATCGTGCCGACGTCGTTGGTCGCGAAGGCGTCGGTCGTCTTGGCAAAGTTCTCGACGGCCGTGTCGTAGCTGTTCTTGCAGTCCTTGAGCGTGGCCTTGAGGTCCTCCGGGGTGCCGGGCTTCGAGACGAGGTTCTTGGTCACGGACAGGGCCTCCTTGGCGTACAGGCTTCCGGCCTCGACTGCGAACTTGAGGACCGTCTCCACGGTGATGGACTTCTCGCCCTTGGCGAAGGGGAGGACGGTGGCGAGGCACAGGGGCGGGTGGTCGGTGTTGTCGCAGATCTTGGAGATGATCGGGTTGGGGCCCACGGAGCGGAGGCTGGAGGAGAAGTCCATGCTGTTGGCCGAGATGATGTTGGACGGGAGCTCGTCGAAACTGGCGGGCCGGTCGGAGAACGAGTCGAGGCTCAAGCCGGAGCCAGAGCCAGAGCCGGAGGCTGAGTCGAGGCTCAGGTCGGAGACCGCGATGCTGCCGCTGCTGGGGGGTGTGGCGGAGAGCTCGGCCGGGGGCTCAGAGATGGAGGAGAGAAGGGCCTCGGACGGGCTCGGGCTGGGTGAGGCGTCGGGGGCGAGGCGGGCCAAGGCCGCTGTGAGGAAGAGGGAGACGAGGAGCAGTCTGAGATTGTTTTGGGGTTCCATCTTTTTTGTTGTTGTGCTGGATGATGTGCTGCGGGCAGTTTTATTTATTTATTATTTATTAATTTTTTTGGTTTACTATTACTTTTATTTTATTTTATTTTCCCCTTGGGTAGTGATGAGGAAAATGTGTTTTAGAAAGGGAGGTGAGTTGGGGTAGATATAGGGAGCGAAGTTTGAGAGGTACGGTTGAGATGGGAGTGAAAGAAGGAAGGCCAGACATTTTGGTGTTTGATTTTGTTTGGGTTGTTTTAAGGATACTTGTTTTGAGCTTGTTTGTTGGACTTCAGCTTTTGTGGTTCTTTTGTTTACCGTTGGGAGAGTTATTTTAGGGGGAAATGCAGAATTTGTTGCATTATTAGTTATGAAACTTCTGAAGTTGCAATTAGTATGTTCTGTTTTAGTTTTTTTTTTTAAATTTTAAATTTTTTTTTGCAAGTTGAGTCAGGTACCTAAGTTTTAGATGTACATATTTTTTGTCCAGTAAATTTGAGTTGGTGCATATTTGCTGCCGGAATATTCCTAAATACCCTTGGTAGTCAATTGCAGAACAAAAACTTTTGTTTTTAGTGAGATACATAGTTGTCACAGGATTACAATTTCAATTTCGAAAAAGTTTGAGTACTAATATTGTAACACTCGTATAGATTTTTTTAATTTTATTTGGGTGTTTTGAGCGTACAGCGGACATGAAACATCGTATTCTGTTCTGACCAATCTTAGGTTTATTACATGCTATATTTTAAATGCTACGCGTGATAGTATATTAAAATACCAAATGAAATATATGGTGAAAAATGAGAGATTCAGAGTGATGGTAATTATGTTTAGTGACTGGTAAAGAATGGGAAATGGAAAACATTTTTATTGTCTTCATGTGACGCAGAAGACTTCACAAAAACCTTGGTTTGTCGGGTATAAAATTTATACCTTCCACACAAATACAGAAAGTTTATGTCTAAGGGTGTTGATGTTAACGTACAAATACTTAATAAATAAGCACGTACACATTAATAATATTATTACAATGTCATAAATTGAAAAGACAAATATAACATTATTTCTCTAAATATACATAATTGTTTATTAAGTACAAACAATTTTAAAATGTATATTTATTATATTTTTATACTCACATTCTCATTCTCATTCCTTTCATTTACATTTTTATTCTTCTCTCATCCAACACAAAACCTCAAAGCCTTACTTTCCAAAAATTTAAACCACATTGTTGGGAATATGTACCAAGAACCAACTTTAAAACTATGTGTTTTGATTTATTTCCAAGATTTCAATAATTACATTGCTTAGTGAAACGAAAGAATATCGCGATTGTGTCTATTAGAATATTGTCGCAATTTTTATTGACTCGAAAATCTTATGTGACACGAGAGAAAATCTTGATCGTGTCTATTAGAATATGCAATAATTTTTATTGGCATGAAAATCTTATGTGGCACAAAAAAATATCGTGATCGTAACAATTAGTACAATGTAGCAGTTCATATGGAGATGAAAATAGGTATGTCCGATCCAATTTTCGTGCCACATAGGAACTTTTTGTTATTAAAGGGTATATTGAGTATTTTATGTGTGAATTTAGTAAAAGTAAAAAAATAAATGAGTGTGTACTTATAAATTGTGCGTGTTTAGTAAATTCTTTTGTGTGAATATCAACATTCTTATTTTAATTTGAGAAATTAAAAATAGGAATGTGGTAATAAATAATTGAAGCAATTTGTCACGAACAAGGTCTTTGAGTGTGCAGCCATGGCGCCCGCCCAAGAGTGATGAGTGATGATTGAGATAGGTGAGAGGCTCGATGTACTATTCGAGCGGCTCGCCGAAATTGCTAAGGTTCACTGAGATAGATGCGAAACTCGCTGGGATGTGCGAGAGGATGCAGAAACATGAGGTGGCATGCGCGAGTCAGGCGCAACGCACGGATATGGGCAAGACGGCACACGCAGTACAGCCGGCAGTGCGCGGAGTGCGACACAGGCGATGCGCGCATGATGCGTAGGAAGCGGCTCAGGTCCAGAGTTGCGCGTGGCCCAAGAGCGAAGCGGACAAGGCCCATCGCCAAGCCAACCGTCCTAGAGGGTCAAGGAGTCAAAGTCCTCCTTAGCTAGAATTTTCCTTATTGATTTTCTTGTTGCATTTTTTACCTTTTAGTAGAATTATCGAGAAGCTAGGAATCCAAATTACAAGTTGGTTAGGGGATATAATAAATAGGGGCTTCTGCCATTGTAATCTTTGTCAAGAAGAACACATTGAATAAATCGACAAGGTTTATTCCAAGTTAATTTTCCGCGTAATATCCCTTACCCTGCCTTGATTCTTGAGTACTATCTTTTACTTTACCTTGATTCTCGTTCACATCATAATCCAAATAGGGACGTAGAAAGCCTAGCTTAGATCTAAGAGCTGAAGCTAGTGCCGCACGGGAGTTATTTTGCTGTAAAAATTTATCCTATGATTAGTGGTATCAGAGTTAGGTGTGAGTGGTTCAACAATCACCGATCGATAGCATGTAGGAACTAAGTATGGAGTTTACATACAACATAACTCACTAATTACTGAAACTGACCAAGAAGGCTCGAGGTCATTCAAAGGAGAGAGGTATGTCTGAGCCTATGAAAAAGTGGGCGATCCATCTCGAGAAATCCATGGCTGAGCATCAAGAGACACTCGATGAATTTAGGAGGTGGTCGATAGAGTTTCAAAGTTGGAGAAGGATAGAGATGCATTGGAGGATAGGATTATGGAGGTGCTCAATGTCGTGAAATGTGAGACTCACAATGAGGTCCTGGAAGATATGTGAGGCGAGATTTGATCCATGGTGGGGATTTGATAGAATAAGTCATGGACAAAGTCGAGTATCTCGAGGGGAGGATGAACCTGTTCAAGTGAGCGGCGGCCAATGGAGGGAGGCAACCATGAGGTGAGGCACCTTTGCGGATAGAGGTTCCCAGGCTGAGTTTGTTCAAAGGCTCGAGGAGCACCCGGGAGGTTGATGACTTCATGTGAAGTGTGGGGCGGTATTTTAAAGTAGTCGGTCTGCGGGATGATGTGGCCAAGTTGAAGATCTCTCCATTCTTCTTGGATGACATTGCATTTTTGTGGTGGAGGTAGCTTGAGGTGGGTATTAATTGAGGCACACTGACATTGGAGTCCTGGAAGGATTTCAAGTTCAAGTGCCAATTCTACCTTGAGAAAGCAGAGTTTGAGTTGCGAATAAGACTGAAGCAACTCACACGCTCCAAGATGATCAAGTATTACGTGATGGAGTTTCAAAAGGTCATTCTCAAGTTGACGATCCATTTGGAGCAGGAGATGCTATTTACATTTATCGATGCCCTGAAGCCATTGGTCAAGTTGGAGGTGCAGCGTGCCAGATGTGTCAAGTGCCATTACGGTTGCCGAGTGGTTGAATGATGCGAGGCCAGCCATTGACCATCCATATGACATGGACTAGGTTTTTGAGTGCAACGCCATAGTGCACGAGCCCATCCAGGAATGTCGAGCAATTGATGAGATAGGTGAGAAGCTTGATGCACTATTCGAGTGGCTCGCTGAGAAGTTCGATGAGATGGACGTAAGACTCGTTGGGATACGCAAGAGAATGTGGGCACATGAGGTAGCATACTCAAATCAAATGCAGTGTACAGAAAAACATGGAGAAACATGCACGAGTTAAGCACAACATGAGGATGAGGAAGGAGAGACACGCACAAGTCAGACGCAACGCTTGAGGCACAATGCAAACGAGTTGCACGTGATGCACAGGAAGTGGCCATGAGTCAGAGTTATGTGTATCAATGGAGTGAAGCGGACAAAGCCCAGCGCCAATACAATCGACTTGGATGGTCAAGAAGTCAAGTATTTCCTTAGTTAGGATTTTCCCTGTTTATGCTTTTTTTTCCTTATTGCGTGTTTTATTTATTGCTCTGAGTTAATTTCCTTATATTGTTAGCATAGTCTAGAAGACTAAGACTCCGAGTTTAAGGTTAGTTTAAGGTTTATTATAAAAAGGGGGATTCAACCATTGTAATATTTACCAAGAGAGTTAATGAATTAGTATTTTCATTAATAGCATTTAAGTCCCTGCTCGACGGATGGGTCTTGCAGTCAAGTTCAAACCCCAAATATTCTTTCCAAACATTTTTCTAAGTTTTTTTAGTACTACCCTTTACCATATTCTTGATTCTTGTGCACAACAAATGATATCGACGATGGAGAGAAGGCTAACTAGCTCAGATTGAGAGCCAAGACTAGTGTCACATTGGAGCTATTCTGCTTTGTGGTGTGATGAACCACTTGAGGTGTTCTTATCCGTTTAAGGACAAGCTAGTGGAGATAATATAGAAGTTTGAGACATCCGACGTAGAAGATGAAGCTTAGATGGGATCCTTGGTGTTGCTAGATGATGAGTATATAGGGCCAAAATTAGTCGAAGAGGGGCGGGCAGTGTTGGATGCCTTAAGTGAGCCAAAGATGGATCTTAAAGAACATGTAAGGGAGGGCCTAGAGAAGGACCCAGGATGTTCGTGCCATGTTGAGGAAGTATTTGGCAAGATATCTTGAAAGAGTGTCATGACTTCAATTGGGTGGGACATCTTCGAAAAATGGTCTCAATGGAGGATTCTTATTATTGGCCACAGATGAAAGAAGAGATATAGGCGTATATGAGAACCTATCTTGTGTGCCAACAGAGATAATATTGAGCAGCGAAACCTGAGAAGATTAATTTAACCTTTGCATATACTAGAATAACCATTCGAGAGTATCTTGATGGACTATATTACAACATTGCATAAGTTTAAGGGTTATGGTTCGATTATTTTAGTGGTAGACAGATTCTCAAAGTATAAGATCTTTATCTCAACACCAATAAATGACACGACCCTAGATAATGTCAGGTTGTTCTTGAGGAATGTTGTGAAATACTAGGGCATCTCAAAGACGATCATGAGTGATCGTGATCCTTGTTTCACTAGGAAGATTTGGTCCGAGTTGTTTAAATTGTTGGGATCCAATAATTGGCATTTTAAAACAATTCCCACCCCTAAACTGATGGGCAGACAAAGAGGGTAATACCTTGCTGGAGTTGTACCTATGGCACTATTTGTGTGCGATCAAAAAGGATTTGGTGAAGCATTTGGATACCATGCAATTCTCGTACAACTTAAAGACAAGTGAAGCTCATTCGAATTAGTGACTCCGCATACAATGGTGATTGGGTATACAGGATAGAGTCCTTTCACATATACAATTATCAAATCCTTACAGAAAGAGGCGGATATTGTCCAGGCATCCTTGGAAAAAGTGGCCAAGAAGATGAAAAAGTGGGCTGATCTAAATTGACTAACCTTGTTAACACTGAAAGAAGTCTCAGGTCTTGTAATAGTGACATATTGTATACCTCCAACCAAAATTCTCTAAAGAGTATGATTTGAAGTAATCATTGGAGTAGGAACTGACTTAGTTGACAGCATGTTAGCTCTTTTGAGAAGCTCTGTGACATACAGTCCCTGGTTTAGATACATTCCACCAGGACATATGGTGAGATGAATTCTCAAAAAATGCTTAACATTGTCTAGTTCTTTGAGTGACAAAACCTTCTTCAAATCGGCAACAACATAAGTGATCTCATCCTTATTGCTCCCTGTAATCAGTATGTCATCTACATAGATGAAGAGATAAACTCTTGAGCCATTATTTGGCCTGTAGAAAAGAGAAGTATCAACCTTTGAACCTGTGAAGACAAGATCTGTTGAATTCCCTGAACTTTCCCAAACATGCTCTAGAAGCCTATTTAAGACCATAAATAGCCTTACTGAGTCTGCAGACAAGTTGTTTATCCTTCTGTTGCTCAAAAACTGGAGGTTGTTTCATATAGATCACTTCATGCAAATCTCCATTTAGGAAGGAATTATTAATGTCAAGATGCTTAACATCCCATCCACAAGAAATAACAAGACTTAAGATTATCCTCATTGTTGTTGGCTTAATAAATGGACTGAAAGTTTCAGAAAAATAAAAACCATCTCTCTGAGAGAAATCTTGAACAACTAATCTTGCCTTTTTTCTAGCTACTGATCCATCAGTGTTTCTCTTAATCTTAAATACCCATCTAAAACCAATTACATTTCTTCCCTCGAGTGCTGAAATCAAAGTCCAAGTGTAATTTCTGATAAGTGCATTGTACTCGGCCTGCATAACTTTTTCCCAAACTCCAATATTGAGATCTCGACGAGCATTCAATGAGTCATCATCCTCATGTATTACTTCTGCAGAGAGTAATTTGGGCTTATGTATGCCTGGTTTAGACCTTGTCGGCATAGGATGTAAGTTTTAATGCTCAGAAGGTGTACAAGGACTAGAGTGATCATTAGAAAGGGTTGGGAGTTGAACAACAAGAGGAACTGTAGTGTTGGAGTTATGAGGTGTGTTGGAGTGAGTATGTTGAGGTGATTGATGAGAGGGAGAAGTTTGATCAGGTAATGTGGTTGGATATAACAAATCATTATTTGAAGGTGTTGATGGTGTGTCTGTTTGAGAAGAAGGAATAAGAAATATATGATATTGAGGTAGAGTTAGGATAGATGGAAAAGGAGACAAGGTGAAATGCTAAGAGTTAATAACTTTTTTAGACTTGTATAGGAATCCATGCTCACTGAACATAACATTTCTGGAGATTATCAGTTTTCCAGAAGGTAACAAAACTTTGTATCCTTCATATGGAGTTTTATAACCAAGAAAGGTACTTGGAACATATCTGCATTGGAGTTTGTGTGAATTATAAGGTCTGATATGAGGATAGCAGAGATAAGCAAAGACTCTAAGGAAGTTGTAATCAGGTTTCTGATTGAAAATACACCCAAGAGGAGTTTTATAGAAATTTGTCTTGGAGGAAATTCTGTTGATAATGTAGGTAGAAGTAGTGAATGCATCATCCCATAACCTAAGAGGTAGGTTTGAGTGAGCAAGAAAAGATATTCATATCTCAACAAGATGTCTGTGTTTTCTTTAAGACACACCATTCTGTTCTGGTGTGTAACGACAATATATCCTATGATTTATACCATGATCTTAAACAATTAAGTAAGAGGCTTATATTCAGTCCCACCATCTGACTGAAAGTTCTTGATTTTGCAGTTTAGTTGATTCTCAACAAGATTTTTAAAATGAACAAAGGTATTTGGAACTTCTAACTTGGTTTTTAGAAGATAAATCCATGTATATCTGCTGAAATGATCAATGAAGTTAACATAGTAAAGGAAACCATTTGATGATTTGATAGGTGATGGACCCCATAGATCTGAGTGAATAAGTTCAAGAGGTTGAGAGCTAGTGAATTGAGATTTTTGAAAAGGGAGCTTGTGACTTTTGGCAACATATAAGATGAAAACAAAGATAAATCTTTATTACTGCTGTTATAATGAATGTTATAGCTTTTCAATACCCTATCTTATCTTGGCTAGAGTGACTTAATGTAGAATGCCATAGATCAGAAATAGGCCCTTTATTTTGTGAACTGAAAGCAAGACAAGCTTGTGGCTGATTGATGAAAGATGATGCAGGTGAAGGTTGATAAGTAGCTGGCTTGGTGTTTTGAAGATTGAAGTGATAAAGTCCATCTTTAACTGTCCCTCTAAGTAATATAGCCTTGGTTTCTTGATCATTGATGAGACAATAAGAAGGATGAAATTCAATAAATACAATATTATCAAAGGCAAAATTAGAGACACTGAGCAAGTTTTTAGGGATCGAGGGAACATGAAGCAGATTTTTGACCAAAAAGGTTCTAGAACCGACAGGAGCTTTAAGAAAAGAATTACAAATGTGATTAAAGTTCAATCCAGCACTATTTCCCATTTGAAGTTTGTTTCCTCCCGCATACTCTGAGGCCATGTTCAAATTTGAGAGATCATTTGTGATATGCAAATGCTCCTGAATCAGGAAACTAAAGTGTATCTGAATCATAATCTGAATGTGAGCCTGTGTTCCCACTAATTCCAAAATGTGCTAGTTTAAGAGAAGTATTTCTGTCTGGGTGCTTATTGGATTGAATTTTGTTGTAAGAATTGTCATTTCTATACCAGCATCTGTCTGTAGTGTGCCCAGGTACATAGAAAATTTGACAAACAATCTTGTATCCTACATTTGATCTCCCTCCTCTTCCTCTTGAGTTTCTGCCTCCTTTACCACCTCTGACTCTGTTTCTACCACCTCTTGAGCTTCCTCTACCTTGATGATAGTTATTATTACTAACTCTTGCAGTGTTGACATGTGTAGCAGCATTGATAGAGGGTTGAGATCCCTCTGTGTTAACACCAGGAACATTATTGTTGTTTGTCTCCAATCTGGCCTCATAGCTGACCAAAAAGGCATGTAGGTCAGCCAATTCTTAATGCTGAGTCCTTGATGTAACATTAACCATCACTGAATCATATTCATTTCCTATTCCAGCAAAAATGTGCAAGATCTGATCATTTTCAGAGATCTTGTTGCTGAAGAAGCCAAAATATCACAATAAGCCTTCATATTTCCTAAATACTCTTTCATAGATAAGGCATTCTTCCTCGAGGACTATAACACTATCCTATATTGCATAATCTTGGCCTGAGACTGTGTGGCAAAGTTGTTCTCAAGATCAGACCATATTTCTTCAGATGTATTAAAACCAACAATCGAAATAAGGATTATTTCACTCAAGAGGATAGGATCAATGAGGGTAAGATCTGATCTTGCCTTTCCCATACAGAAAATAAGGGATTTACCTGATTTCCTCCTTCATTAGTTATAAACTGTTGTAGAGACAAAGGTCCCTTTTTGATGAATGCTTCTAAGCCATAGACCTTGATGGTTGTCAATGCTTGTTGCCTCCAGATTGAATTTTAATGTAATTTGATTGAAATGAGTTGACTTTGAGGATAAACGATTAGAGGTAAAGTTGAAAAGATTTGAGATAAGGAGGAAGAGCTATTATCAAACATCTTGATGTAATGTATATATTTCTTTTAATGATGGAGACAGGATATCAGAAACAGGCCTTTAATCCTGCAATGATACCTGAGCGAATTTTGTCTTCTTATTGTAATGTCATGCTTACTCTATGTAGTACGAAAGCAAATTTTAATCTTAGACACTCATTTCTTGACTATTGGGAACCGGATGAGTGTGACAGCTCAATGTAGAACGAAAGGGAGATGTCACCTAATTAGATCCAATACCTAAAGCGAATCTTGTTTTCTTGTTGTAATGTCATGCTTACTCTATGTGATGTGATCAAGGCGTTGTTTGGACTGATGTTTAACACACACATACACACACACAGACATATATATATATATATATATATATATATATATATATATATATATATATATATATATATATATATATATATATCACTACAAAAAAACTGTCGTATGCTGCCGGATTTTGCTGACAGGCTAGAAAACCGTCAGCGTGCAGAAACTGCATTCTAGAACAGAGCATCCTGGTGCATCCAGAAGGGTATTTAAAATACTTTTTTGGATTAAACTTTCTAGAACGGTATTTGAAATTATCGTTATGGATAGATGATTTTCCAGAACGGTTTTACAATACCGTTCTGGAAAGTATGCATTTCAGAACGGTAATTAAAAAACTGTTATGGATTATGAGTCAATACAGAACGGTATTCTAATAACGTTCTGGAATGTGTACATTCCAGAATGGTATTGTAAAACCGTTCTGGAAAGTGTACATTCCAGAACGTTATTTTAAAAACCATTCTGGAATGTACGTCAATCTATAACGGTATTACTAAAATCGTTCTTGAAAGTTTTTTCCAATTAAATACCGAGTAAATGAAATTTTTTTGCCGCCCATATTTTTACTTTCCAGAATGGTATTGTTAAAACCGTTCTGGATTTACTCAGCCGATACAGAACGGTAGGACAAAATACCGTTCTCGAAAGTCTTTATGAATTAAAAGATATTTATAAATTTAATTAAATTTCCTTCCCGCCCTTTACAATTTTCATCCTCTCCGCTGGTAGATCTTGATATTCCTCTTCTACCGCCACCACCACAATCGTATACACTCACTGTAATGACCTTCTATGCCACTGCGCCTGACCCCAAAGTCACCTAAATCCCCATCAAATCGCCACCACCGGTAATCATCTCAACAACTGTTCCCCTCCCCCAATCTCAAGAATCCTCTGCCGCCATTAAGATTCAGTTCGCCTATAGATCTCACGCCATCCGCGCCCTTGTCAGGAAGATCTTCGCCGCCGATTCTGAAGCCAATCACTGGCAGAGGCTCATCCAATGCCAGGCATGATTGCCAACACTATAGGAAAAAGAGCAGCAGGCCTTAATGCATTATATATGGAGGAACGGTAAGCACAGTGGAAAATATGCGCTTTGATTCGATCCATTTTACAATTCTTAGTTATTTGATGCTTAAGTGATGTCATCGAGAGATCAGTTTTTTATTTTTATTTTTTCGTTTTTGTTTCAGATTTGTGTGCAACTTAACTGGGTCTTCCAAGCTCGAAATCTTATTTCTAATCACAAACTTCTCGGTGAGTACTGATTTATGCCCTTTTTCATGTTAATTTCTATAATTTTGATCTTATTTTTTGCCTGTCTTGCAAAATTTTGATTCTAATAAGACATTGCATCGGGTTCAATTTGAATAATTCTGGTAATGTATTGTTAGACTCCTTTTATATTCGGATTTCTGGATCATGTTTGTTTGTTTAGTTCGTAATAGTGTTTTTTTGGCCAAAAATTAGTTTTTAGTTGTGGTTTCTATTTATTTTAATTCCAAGTTATGTTAAGAGAGATGATAATGCTTCTGGCAATGGAAAGAACTTGAAAGCCTACGTTGCGGCTCTGATTGTTGATTTTCTCTGCATTGTTGTTCCTTATGTTTTATTTAGTGAAAATATACAAAATTACCCAGTTCTATAAGGGCAAACTCTTTTCTACCCACTACGTAGAGAAATATGTTTTATATCCACTTTTGAATCTGAAAAGTCTAAAATATCATTCTCTTCCATTAGTCGGCCCAAACAATCATCCCTAACAAATTTAACATAGTAATCTTATTTTAATCTTAATCTTATCTTTTCACTTCTTCTTCTCCGGCGATATCAAAACAAGAACCGGTAAAACTTTTCACTTCTTCTTCTCCGGCGATATCAAAACAAAAACCGGCGACTTCAAAACAAAACAAACAAAATGTCTGAGTCTGAGGAAGATAAGCGGGGAGGCTAGCAACACAAAAAGGACAAAAAATAACGACGCCGATCCGCTGCAACGAACACGCCATTCTGGCCCCGAGGTACGACCAATTAGTCACGTGAATATTGTTTTTTTTTTTTGGCTGGTTGAAGGTCAGATTCTTGATGGGAAATTAAGGTCAAGTTGTTCACTATTTTGAGTCGAGTTGTTCAATAATTTGTGGTGGGTAGTTGATTTTAGGTCGACCGAAATATGTTTAGGACGAGAAGTCATAGTTATTTGAGTCGAGTAGTTTCATATTTGAGACGATCCGGTTTATTTGGGTTAACCCGAGCACATGTATGTATGTCTTGGGCAAATCGTTTAAATATTTGGGTCGAGTCGACTCATGTTTGACTCGAGTTATTTTATTAGGGTCGAAAGCTACAAAACTCTTGTATTTCATGAAAAAGATTTTGGGCCGATAGGTGATAATTGCTTGGGTTGATTGGTTAATAATGTTTGGGCCGGGATGGGTTGTTAGGAGCGATCAGCGCAAACATTTGGTTTGAGGCGAGAGGTTCATTTAGGGTCGAGTAGTTCATGTTTTTTGGGTCGATCAGTTCTATTTGGGTCGAGTAGTATTTAATTCATCTGAGCTGTATGTTTATTGTTATATTTTATATTTATTTTTTAGGATAATTGGGAGTGGAGATGGAAGGAGGAACGATTTTGGTTACAAAGAATCAAATATTTTGGGCAGATGTCAATGATGACGATGATAGCCGAAAGATTGCGGCAGATTGATCGGTTAGAGGCATTTTAAGAGTCTTGTTTCGGAAATTTTCTGAGGTTTCCGGGGGAGGGTAGTATGTGTGGACCATTATTGGTTGGTTTATTGTGCAAAGAGGTGTTGATGAAGAATCCAGGATAGGAACAAATACGAGAGATGGTTCCGTGTAAACCACACAAATATCCATTTTTCGAAAATGGAATTTTGTATGGTTTCAGGGCTTCGATTCGGGACATCCCCTTTTGACCCACAGGCTGTAGATTTAAAATCCCCCCTTAAAGTTTATACAAACGGATGTTTGAAGGTTATATTGTCCGTGCAAGAGAATTGCAAAACAAGTTTGAGGACAGAGTTTTCGATGCCACACCTGACGATGAAGTGAAAGTGTCAAAAATATTAGTACTGATGTTGTTGCTCTATGGGGTTGATTACAGGGCACCCATAGAATTTTAGATTTGGGTGTTACTTGAGGATTCGGAATTGTGGGACAAGTTTCCATGGGGAAAGTTCGTCTTTCAGCGCTTGTGCCACTATTTGGAGTCCATGGAGACGCATGTCTCTGGACAGTATAAAATCTATGCATTCCCAATGGCACTTCAGGTAGTAAGTGTGAGATTTTCCTAATTATTTTTTTTGTTTTTATTTTCATAGTTGTGTTTTTTAATCTCGTTGTTGTTTTGTATTCGTATTTGTCGATTATTATTTAAAATGTCAGTGGTGGGATTATGAGAGCATTCCCGCCTTAGGGAGTCGTCTTGGGAAGCCATCAGGGACTGCGATGACAATTCCCAGAGGCGTTCGGTGGCGTTGTTCAAAGACTACTCATGTCAACTTGGATTTTCTGAGCAGAGCTGATGTAAGCTCTTTCCGATATTGTTATTCTTAATAGCAATATGCATAGGTCCTATTAAAATTTGAAATTTAAAATATTAAATGGATTGATATCGTCATCTAACAGTAAGTGCAGATCAAGTCATCTGAGGAGGAGAGGAGACAACCATACATGGTTGATATTGACATGGACATATTGGATGGAGTCCAATATTCCCATGGTGGTGTTGAGGAAAAGGCCGAAGAACCGAAGTTAAAAGTAGCGGTTAGATTGGACCAATGCGTATTGAATCGTCGCGATCTTATTAAGGAGCCTGATTGGAATCCTCCTTCTCCATCGACCGATAATCCTCGTGCAACTCCGTCGACGAGCACCCCTCCACCAGCAATGCGGACGAGCAACCCGTCTCCACCGAGGATGAGCCCACCTTTATCGTTAGTTAGATTTTATTGGATTTCAAATGTTACCTCTATTTACATTTTCAACACGGAATTATATTTGATTTTGATTTAATTTCTATCCTTTTCTATCCTCATCTCTGAAGACTGTGGTGACCGAGGCAATTAACCGATTCGAGTCTACGACATCCATAGCGGCGACAGAGGCTGTGAGTAGAATCGAGTCGGTAGCATCTGTAGCTATCAGCCGATTCGATTCTACGACATCTGTGGCTGCGACTGAGGCTATCAGTCTAATCGAGTCGGCATCATCTGTAGCAACCGCAAACGTTATTAGCCGGATTGAGTCGGCAGCGATGAAAGCGGTAGAGATTATCGAGTTAGCTGCTGCACGGGCTGTGGAGATGATTGGCGAGGCTTCATCACGACCATGCCCCGAGGATGTACCGAGACCTGCCAGAGATGTGAGGGAATTTCTTTTGATATTAGATATTACTTCATTTAATTAATGATTAACACTTTCTAATATCGCAGATTCCTTCTCCTCCACCGTCCATTGTGCCATCGTCCAATGAATTTGAGCCTAGAAAGTTGTTCGAGACGCCTCTACCAGGGAAGCCTGATGTGGAGATGAGCGGAAATGAAATTCCTGGGGAGACTGAGGCGACTACATTACAACCAGTTATCGATGATCTACTAGGATCCACCGAGGATTTGAGTGAACTTAAATGTGTAAAAACTGAACTTTTCTGATTTTTGTTAGATTATTATATTATTCGTGATGACACTAATAAAATCGCAGGTTCGTATTCCTACATTCTATTAATTATTATATATTTGTTTATTAAATAATTACACTGATTGTATCATAAGTTTGTACTCCCACACATAGCATTGTGCATGTAGATTCCGCTGTCGGTGGGGAGCAGTCTCCTGATTTGACTGTTATGTCGCCGGCACCTACAAATGTTCCTGCAAGCCTGCCGAGTCCAGTTAAGCCGCCACGTATTCCTACATTCTATTAATTATTATACATTTTTTTATTAAATAATTACATTTATTATATCATAGGTTCGTACTCCCAAACATAGCGTTGTGCATGTAGATTCCGATGTTGGTGGGGAGCATTCCGCTACCGGTGGGGAACAGTCTCCTGATTTGACTGTTATGTCGCTGGCACCTACAAATGTTCCCGCAACCCTGCCGAGTCTAGTTAAGCCGCCACGTATTCCTCATCTTGGACCTGTTGCTAAATCACCCTATGTTGATCTAGCATTGTTAAAAAAACAGAAAGACTTATTGGTGTCTTACAGTGATTTTATGAAAGACCCGGACGCTAGGTACGACTTCCTCTCTCTATATTTTTTATATTTATTTTATATTTCTGGTATATAGTTACAGTTAAAACTTTCTTTCTTATCACATATTTATGAAATGTTTGTATATGGTCAAATAGGCGTGACGTTGGTATTTCGTGTAATATGTTTGTCGGCTATGAGTTGTTCAAACAACTTGAGTCACCGACCTCTTGGTTGAGTAATTTGGTAATTTAATTTCTTTAAATAAATAGTATCATTCCGGCATGCTATCAATTGTTAGAAACTCTTAATTCTGATTCTGATTATGATTTTATATGGAAATACCACATAGATCGTTATTTGTGGGTGCTTGCAAACTGGATACGGAACGGTGTGCCGCTGGCACCTGGCATCGACGGCAGCCGCATATGTATACTAGACTCAAATTTTTTTGTGAGTCTTTACTCCCAAATAAGAACGAATACCATTAATCTGTTGCGACTACATGAAGTTGATATTATTTATTTAATTGATAATAATATATCTATTACTTTGCAGACCTATCTTCAAAATACTTGGGCCAAACTTCATCCAAACGATCCTAAATGTACTGACCCTAGTAGGTACCGTGGTCTGGCCCTTTACAATGATTGGATTCCCAGTTCAGATTTTTTGCGTTACATTACTGGCCTCACACCACGTTGAAGAGTCTCATGGCATTACGTGGACGATGTAAGAAATTTGAAAATGAAATACCTTTTATATTTCATTAGACTTGTGTTTTCTTTTTCTTGATTTCCTCTTTTCTTATATCCAGTGGAACTTGTATTTTGTCGTAGGTCTTTATGGTTTGTCGCGTTGGGGAAGGTGTCTTTTCTCATTGGGTTATGTGCCGCATAAGACAGGATAAATGGGAGATTTGGTTGTATGACTCTCTCTCTTATAGAGGTGACGGCGCAGATCATATATTTGAGCTGAGGACTGCACAATTAATGTCATTGCAACGCCTCTTGCCACGTCTGTTGCAACAACTTGGATGTTTCCGTAGATTGAAAATAGAACCCCGTTTTGACCATTTGAAACTTATGAGGGTCCCTAATAGTGAGCAGTTCCAGCAGGAAGATGGAAGTAGTTGTGGAGCGTTTGCATGCATGTCTATTGACAGGATCCTTTTCGGACAATTGTCGGTAACACTTACAGCAGATGCTCTCAAGGATTACCGATTGGCCATGGCGTATAGCGTACTTTCGGAGACATAGCCTGCAGAACCTCAATCCTCTCAGCCCATTCTGTAATTGTACTTGTAGTTTTTTGTAGGTAATGTCCTCTTTTTGTAACTGTAATCGACAAAAATGAGCTGATCGCCCCAAACAAGACTAGTTTCCGAAATCGACCTTAATTACAAAAAGAAACGCCCCGAATATATATATATATATATATATATATATATATATATATATATATATATATATATATATATATATATATATATATATATATATATATATATATATATATATATATATATATATATATATATATATATATAGGATTGGGTTCAAATGAGAACCCCGTCATTATATGTGAACCTAGGGACTAATTCTAGCCTTAGATTTAATATTGCACAGTACAATTATATGTCCAGGTTCATTGTGCTTTTTACACAGTACTGTAGTGCTAAAATCAGTCCAGTGTTTTTAATTTAATTATATATATATATATATATATATTTTACGTTTTAAAACATGCAATATGTATCTTAAATTGTAGATCTTGAGAATGTGATTAATTTGATATATATTTCATTCAAAACGAATAAAATTTGAAAAAGTTATGGTTTGTTGAAGATTTGAGTTTCATTTCAAATTTTTGAATTTGCAGTTTATAGACGAAATTTGCGATATTTTTTGTATACAATCGTAGTGTTTTTTTTCTCTAATCAATTGTGCTTTCTAAAGAACAATGTAATGCTCTTTGTAAACGTTGATATATGTCCAAAATACCATTTTTAAGTAATTAATGCATTTTTTTACATTATTACCATGCTGACATGTTATGATCTCAACCATAAATTATCCAATTAATAGACGTCGATATAGTCCTAGGCATACTAACTTGATGTCTCATTAGAGAAATCTGATGGTTGAGATCATGACATGTCAGCATGGTAATAATATAAAAAAATACATTAATTACTTAAAAATGGTATTTTGGACATATATCAACGTTTACAAAGAGCATTACATTGTTCTTTAGAAAGCACAATAGATTAAGAAAAAAAACACTACGATTGTATACAAAAAGTATCGCAAATTTCGTCTATAAACTGCAAATTCAAAAATTTGAAATGAAACTCAAGTCTTCAACAAACCATAACTTTTTCAAATTTTATTCGTTTTGAATGAAATATATATCAAATTAATCACATTCTCAAGATCTACAATTTAAGATACATATTGCATGTTTTAAAACGTAAAAAAAAATATAATTAAATTAAAAAAAACTGGACTGGTTTTAGCACTACAGTACTGTGTAAAAAGCACAATGAACCTGGACATATAATTGCACTGTGCAATATTAGATCTAAGGCCAGGATTAGTCCCTAGGTTCACATATAATAACGGGGTTCTCATTTGAACTCAATCATATATATATATATATATACACAAATATTAAAAAAAAACAGAAAGATAATAAAATTACAAAAAACAAAGCCAGAGACTAGAATAAGTGCTTTTTGCAGTGGCATCATTACACTATTTTGATTGAGATTGAGGTTAATTAATACTTTTGTAGTTCCATTAATTATTACACTGTTTGTTAAATTGATATATGCTTGGTGCAACTTATACATGAAGTTGAATTTATATATATGCCCTTTACTTTATTCAATCCTCCCATTTAGCGTGTTGTACTCAAAAGTCACTGTAAATTAATTAAATTCACTATATACTATATGGCGTGCTCTACTAAATCATAGCAAAAAACTGAGTATGCTTGAAAAGACGTGTTGAGAAACATCACGGATTTTAAGAGCTAACGAATGTTGAAACATCACATCATGGATTTTAAGAGCATGATTTAGCATTAATAAGTATATATAATCAAATTTTTCTCCTCCAACCACCAATTCAATCAATCAAAATCAATTATAGTAATTATTAGATGGATTGACATTTATCCCAGTTAAAGTGTGCTTAAATTTTAATATTTTTTTAGATGAGAGGTAGAAGTCGTGGGCGTTCTTCTCTAGGCCCATCTTCGGGCCGTGCTTCACTTGGTTCTTCATCATCATCCCATCGTCACTTAGACGATGAAGGCGATGATATGATTGACTTATCGGCAGGGACTCTGCCGATCGTTCCAGCCGCCCCGTCCGATGCCAGTACATCGAGAGGCCTCATGCCACCACATCCTAGTTTGATCGAGACCTATGTCATCCCCCCGAGGTAAGTAACTTTAATTTAATCTTTGTAAGTAATAAATTCTTTATTTCAATATATTGCCCTAATAAACTCTATATTTTACCAAGATACGCAGTGACTCAACGGAGTTACTGATGATCCTCCATGAGGCTTGTGTACACCCCGATTGGTGGAAGTACGATCATATTCCCGATTCTCATCATCAGTTGTGGTGGCCCAAGTTTTTGGTAATTAAACTAATATTATTTTAGAAAGTTATTATATATAATTATTATTATTAATCAAATTGTTTTGTTTTATTTTTCAGAGGCACTATTATTGGGACCCGAGTGTATATTCTGAGGAGGTCATGTGGCGTAACTTCTACAGTTCTATGGCCGCCTTATGGCGCAGCCGTCTCCACGAGTGGAAGACGAAGTGGAGAACGGAGGAGAGGGTGTCTGCGTGCGTCGGTGAGGAATCTCGAGGATATGGGTGGTGGAGTTCGACAAGCTAGAGAACACAAAGTCGTCTGAGCAGGCGAGCATAAACAGGATGAGCGAGCCCAGTGGACCTGGTACTGGGATAGCCAAGCACAGAGTAGGGTCTCAGACTGCGATTGGTCATGTACGTCAGCTCGTAAGTAAAATTAAAATATGTTTGTAGATTTAGCTCGTACATAATTAATTAGTTCATAATTAGTGATAAATTAAAAAATAATTTAAATATTGTATACAGCGTAAGGATCTGGGTAGGGAACCCAATGCATTTGAGTTTTTCTTGACTATACACCAGAGACCCGGCGACTCTTTCACTGATCCTCAATCACAACAGACTTTTATAAGTATTTTCTTAGATGTAATTAATATAAATATACATCTTTCGTTTCTAATCATTGTAATGGTAAATTATACATCAATCAAAATATTGTAGGAGGAGTATCAGAGACGTTTGGAGGAGGTTCGTGCTTCATCACCGGATCCTGCCACCGTTGACGAGAACACGGTCTATCTACAGACCGTCGGGGTGAATAAGGGTCGTCGGTTTGGCACGGGATGTTTAGGAACTCTTCTGGCTTTGATGAGTACCTCCTTTGTTCCTGATAGCCGTGTCTCGAAACTCCAGACGCAGATGGAAGTTTTGAAGAGACAGGTCGAGAGTCGGCTCGAGGAGAGCCATCGGGCACATCAGGAGCAGATCCAGGCGATCGAGCGTGGACATCAGGAGCAGCTCCAGGCGATGCGTGAGGAGCATGCACATCAGCAGCTCCAGTACGAGGCGGCTATCCGTGAACGGGTGATGCAGGAAGTTGCCGCAGCGATGGCGCGACGTCGACGACCGTCCTCTGATACTCCAGCTGATATTGATGATGATGATGATTCTGCGGTGTAGTTGATTTAGGAACAAATAATAATTATGTTTAGTACTTTATTTAAACTTTATATATTATACGATATAATTGTTAATTAATTATATTTTATTTTTAATTTTATATTATTTTGGAAAATGCAAATTAGTTTCGTATTTGATTATTGATTTGTGAAATAAATATAGGTAAAAATATCAAATAAAATAAAATAAAAATAAAATCTGAAAATAAATTATTTGAAAATGTTGATAGGGCGGACCCGTTAGCATTATTTGAACAATGCTGACGGGTAGAGCCTATCAGCATTATTTAAGTTTGCTGACGAGATTAACCTATCCATCAGCATTTGTTGACGGGTATCCGATTATGGTCAGGGACTTTGCTGACGGGACTGACCCGTCAGCATGTCGCCAGCATTTGCAAACGGGTAGATTGACGCCGAAAATATTAACGGACGTGACCCGTCAGCAAAGCAAAAGACAGTTTTTTGTAGTGTGTGTGAGAGAGAGACTTACTCAGGTTTACAATTATAAAAAAATGATACAGCCTTAACAAAGATTATTGCAGAAGAGCACATAAAACTAAAAAAAAGAATGATACAGCCTTAACAAAGATTATTGCAAAAGAGCACATAAAACATGACAACCTATGTACTACGGTTGATACATCTATAAAATACCTTTATAAGAAACTACACCATAAACACAAAAGATAAAAAGCTAAGACAACATTAACAGGTACCCAAATTTGACCAAAACTCCAGCTATCTTTCATGGTTTAATTATAAGGAAAAATACAAAGAAGAAGATTTGCATGGTTTAAGACAACCCATTGAGGCCCATTGATCATCCTGTCTTATTGGAAAGACATTCTTCTGGGTTCGATCATGAGGATCTTTCTTTTATTAAGAACCAGACGATCTTAGATTCTCATGTCAGTTTCTCCAATCGTTGGATATTGCATGATCTCTGGTAAAACCACTTTTGCCACATCTTCGAAGATCCTTGGTATTTCTATGAACTCTTTTCTCAAGAATACTTCTGAATGATGAGTATTCGAGAGTGCATAGGAAATCTTGTACGTAATTGAGTAGGTCTATTCGCTCCATCATCAGGTCTGGTCTTTTGTAGTCTTGATATCCCTCCATCATTAGGTCTGGTCTTTTGAAGTCTTGATGAAGGGTAAGGACTCTATTGAAATCTCGATATGCCAGATTATACGCAATCCTTGGGTAGATATTGAATGCCAGTTTTCCTGCGTATAAGTTTCCTGTGATTGCTCCAAGACAAGAGTCTTTGAGATTTAAGATTCTTTTATCAAAGAGAGCTAGATTTAATGAAGAATCAACTCCTTCTTTAAAAGTTGATTTTATAATCACTTGAATGGCTCCAATGTGGATCCACGAAAGTGTATTTACCATTTATCTCCCAAGTCCGCTCTTAATCTCATGGATTTCTTTGTCGGGGATTAGGTGCATCTCGATTTGGTTTCCCGTATACTCTGTGGGTATTGCATTCTCCCGTGGAAACTCTATGAATAATTTTGGTGTCTTCAATTTCTCAAACTCAACTTATCCATCCCCATTACCATTGCTCCTATTGTAAATCCTTCATACATCTGGAGCTTTAGATCTTCTTTTATTATTCACATAAGTGTCATATGAGAAACCGTTGTATGTGAGAGGAATCCTGACATATACTCCCTAACTACTTGTTGAAGAAATTCTTCATCACTTTGATTCTTAATATGATTCACTTCCATCTTTAGAATAGATATCTTTTTTGTTGATGCTTTCATATGAGGGTATATCCTCAAATTGATACACCTGTACCATATTTTGATAGTAGACATCTTCTTCGAACTCTTGGATTGTCTCGAACTGTCTTACTCCTCTTTTTTTGTTCTCAGGGCACCCTGTAGAAATATGGCCTTTAACTCTTCACGTCCAACAATTACAATCTTTAAAACTTTCATTAACCCTAGTATTAGCTCGTCTGAAAGTTCTTTTTGTTGGAGTTCTGATGGTATTTCCTTGAATTGAAAACGAGACCCGGCTTCGGCTTGGCCCCATCCTTTGTCTTGATTTATAGTTTCTGGCCTTTTGTTTTGACCAGAACCTTCTTGGTTTCCATGGAAACCTTTTATTATTCCTACGTGCATAAGGGTGGCTTCTTTCTTTCTTCCGCTTATGTCTCTGTAGATGACCTCAAACCAATGTTGGAATGTTATTTTCGGCACAACATAGAGGAATTGATTTATTAATTCCTCTTAGTATTTTGTAATTTTTGTGAAGTGCCGCCTGGTGGCACCACTACGCTAACTCGAATTTTAGGAATGACATCCTTCTAGCAACCGTATCCATGTCAGTTGCTGGCTTGTATTCTTGGATCAACGTTTCTCTCCACGGACTTGGTATCTTTGCAAGAAAATCTGCACTACATCTCCATCATTCACCTTGGATTTCCACCAGTATTCAGTGAATAATTGGATATATTCGTCCACGTGACAAATATCTCGTAACTCGAGGCAATAGAGGGCTTGTCGATAATTTTTCTATTTTTCCTCTTCCATTCCCTCGAAATATCCCGTGCCGATAAAATGGATTTTGAGTAGTTTAGCCATATTATCGATGACTCCTTTTAATGATCCACCAGATATAACCCCAGTTTTTATATCTGCTCCTGTTAAATCCCATGCTATCTTTACAGACCCTTCAAGACTCATATCAAGGAGTAAAATCAACCCTTCCTTCTATAGTCCGAGAGTTCAAGCTGCAATTCGCATTGAAGATGACCAATCGTCTATTAGTATCTCTCGATTCTTGAAATCTAGAACATCCAGATTTAACATTAACCCATACAGATGTATAGGATCAAGTTGAGACTTCCCGTATGGCGTGTTGAGAATATTGGGCCTTCGAGAACGTTCCCTGGTGCCCACTATGTCCGTAGGATCTCATTTTATGGTGAAGTCCCCAACATGTGGCATTAGTGCATCTGGTACTGGTTCATGTGAAGCCGTACTTTCGCCTTGATTAAAAATTTGTGGTGGTGTAGGAGTACTTCTTGGAACTAAGTTCGAAGAATCTCCTGAGTTCATATTTAGATCCACAATATCCAATCCTGTGAAGGATTCGATAAGGTCGTGTAGATCTTCAACGTTGATTTTCTTCATTACTTCTTGGGTTGTAATGGGGTTCTCTTGATTATTGTCATCATCTTTTCTTCCTCCGTTGGTTGTCTTACAACTTCAGTCGCTTTCCCCTTTTGGTGTAGAAAGGGTTCCGTTCCGAAAGTTATACGTCGTCTTCCGTCGGATGTACTTGGTTTGGCTTCAAGGGCCTTGACTTGTTTTTGAAGATCAATTAGGATTTCTCGTGTTTCCCTTTGATGTTCAAGTATCTCCTTCGTTTGCACCTGTATACGTTATTGATGGTGGTCGATATCTTGCACCATTCTTTCGATTTCTCTAAAATCTTTGGGATTTTTAGAGGAATCAGATTTCACCTCTCTGCAACTGGATCTATTGATGTGATTCATGAGAGACATCCCTAAGATTCATTAGATACGTTTTTAACATCTAATTTACCCAAAGGTAACTCAAATGATACGCCTTTTGTGTTTTGCATTGTTTCAAGGTTTCCTTGTCGACTCCAGCGAGATCTTGTTCAACATATTGGCTGTCCTAATATGCTACTTTCTCTTTGTGTTCCAACTCATATATTTCCAAGATTTGGAAATATCGCCTGAAATGAATACATCTCGAACACTCGTTCGGATCAATTTTTAGAGATAAATCTCCTCACCAAAAGTTAATTACATAATTATAATAAGATTTTGGGATAATTTTTTTTTGCCCCCCAAAGTATGCAGTTTTTTTCACTTTGCCCCCCGAAGTATTTTTTGTTCCACTTTGCCCCCTGATGTACAATAATTTTCGACGTTGCCCCCCAAACTTTATTTCCGGTGGAATATTCCTTTTAGATTCCATCGGCGGGCAGTTGGGGGGCAAAGTGAAAGAATCTTATAATTTGGGGGGTAAAGTGTAAAAAATCTTATAGTTTGGGGGGCAAATTAAAATAAT